>OV651817.1:60114668-60279668 GCA_927349885.1 Psylliodes chrysocephalus
TCAGTGTAAAATGAACCATTTTTATCATCATTAATAATTAATTTGGTACCTCATAAATCTGTAATTTAAACAATTTTGAAATAATTGATAACGTTCCTAAATATGACAATTTTCATTTAGGACCTGCATAATTTTCTAATTTCACAAAAAAATTATTTGATTGACAACCTTGTAAAATTTACTCATTCTAAAATTGAAATAAAATACAGTTTATATAACTTTTATTTAAAGCTTGTTTGTTTGTCTATAACATAATTTAAAATATAGAGCTGATATACCAAGAGCAATTCTGCTCATTATTTTCATTTGTAGATTTTAGAGGGTTAACCCTAGACCAACATTTGTATGCCTAATTCTCTATCCAATCCCATAAATCCATTAAAATGTTCTTTCAATTCCTCTACAATTCATTGGTAATTCGAGCGATTTCCCGACAATTCCAGGGCAATTTCGCCAATTCCAGTACAATTCCGTCAATTCCTTGCCAATAATTTATCGGTAATTTCTTAGAAATTCCCATATTTCTCATAATTCGTCTCAATTCCTTTAAATCTGTCAATTGGTTGCAATTTCCTATCCTTTTACACCTATACTTCCCTCTGCGGTGTACCCCTCGGTATTTCCGTTGTGAAACTGTCTCATGTTAACTAGATATTATGAAAATATCTAATTTTTAAGTAGTTGAAAACCCAATACAAACCAATTTACTAGGTATCTAAACGATTAGATCTCCTTCCACCTTATGTACGTACTTATTTCTTTTACTACTTCAATCAAATCATTTTAAAAAATCATTTGATGTAATTTATTGAATTATCAAATCTGTTCACTACATTGTATATACACAATACATTGTTCAAACATATCCAAATAACACGTGTAATATTGATCTTGATTAAATGACATGAGATTTAATATCTCGTTTAAAACCAACACTTTCTTTTAATAAGATTCAATAAAAATCATAAACAATTGTTGCTTTTTAATTGTTTTACTTTCCATGGCTACACCAAGGGCGGCTCAAGGGGGTGGGGGACTATGGGTGCCATGGCCCACCCGAGACCAACATTTTTACAATCTATTAGCCTTTTATTTAAAAAAATATGCTAAAAAGGGAAAGGCAATGCCCCCCTGAAAAATCGTTCTGGAGCCGCCCTTGACCTACACAATGTATAAAAGAGCAAATTTATTAGTTTTTTTTTTTTAATAAAATTATCATAAAGTCACATCTATGAAATACCAACATAACTGTGCTATTAAAATTTATATTTTGTGCAAGAGAATTTATCTTCTGTTGGCCATTATGAATATTTTAATGTAAAAAGAAAAACACGTTTTTTTCATGCCAGCGTTTCAGCTATTTACGAGTATTGTCAAGATTGTGTTAAAAACTATGCATTTTTACTTTCCTATCTGTATACAGATATAAGGAAAGTATAGGAATAAAAGTTACTTCTTATATTATCTAAAATTTTTGCTTTATACAAAATTTTCCTAAAATGGTCCGTATTCGAGAAATTTGACAAAATGTAAAAAAATATTTTTTTTATAAAAATTGTTCAAACAAAATTAATATAATTCTCTATAATTTTTATCCTATACATAATTTCTCTAAAATGGACCGTATTCGAGATATTTGAGAAAATATGTAAACGAAATTTGAAGAAAACTCGAAAACGGATAAAGAAAAAAACAATAAATTTTAAACTTAAGTTTTATTTTGGCCTGACGTGAAATGATTAGATTTTGGACAAAGTCGGAACATCTGGGGGTTACTTTACGGGAGGCCGTTTTTATATTTTATGGAATATATCTGTTATTTATGTTTGGAGAAAAAAATTGTTTAAATAAAAGTTACTTCTAATATTATTATCTATAATTTTTGCTAAATGTCAAAATTTCTTGAAATGGTCCGTATTCGAGAAATTTGACAAAATGTGCAAAAATCTGATTTATATGAAAATTGTTGAACTAAAAGTTGTTTGCGATATCGATCTCTATAATTTTTGTTTATACATGATTTTTCTAAAATGGACCGTAATGGAAAAATTGTAGGAAAAGTGCTAAATTTAAATTTTTCAGTATTTTCGTTTTCAATGAATATCTATAGAAAAATGTTTCGAGGTAGATGTATGTGGGCAATGTATATATTTAGTTTATCCTCTAAACATTTATAGAGGTGCTGCAATAGGTTGTACAAAATAACCGGAAAAAGCCTATAATAACTAGATAGGAAAGTCATGTGTTGGACACATCAGATTTTTAAAATAATTTAAGAAAATAAAAGGATTGTTAAAAATGTCATTATGTAAATGCAAGAATACAAACGTTTTGTAAACCCTTTGCCTTGCAAAAGTTGGGGTAGAAATTAGGTCTAGAGATTGATGAAAAGTTTTCGATGTTGGGAATGGTTTATTCAAAACAATTTACCAACGGTTCTTCTTGCGACAAATTATTTACATTTTTTATACAGTGGTGGAAAGATGAAATTATACAAAAAAAAACCATCTGACAAACAAAGAAAACTAAAGAAATACCTTACATTTTGGAATTATAACGGCGGAAAGATGATTGAATTGCAAATCTCACCATATGTATTATTTTTTTTATGAATTAGATATCAATTAATTTGAAGTCGTTCTACTGTTGGTGAAGACACTAGTTGACCTTTATACTACTGACAACTCTAGCAGCAACTCAAAGCAGCGAGCATTACATTAGAAAGCTCAGTTAATTTTTTTAATGTAATTTTCACGCCTCTTGTACTACTTGTAGCTTCAAAGTAAATGTTTTGATGAAGTGTCAGGAAAATAGGAAGTACATATTTATATAGTTCCTGTTTTGTAGTAGGTAGTAAGATTTTAAAATTGACACCGATTTTATGGAAATTTGCATAATTTGCAAGGAAACAACAAAATGTTCTTTAAAAAAATCTCACGTCGCGTGGTGTTTGGAAAGATTATTTAACAATATAAATAACAGATCTTTTATAAACAACATTTGCTTTGTTTCCATAAAATGATGCCTGTTTTCTGTATTTAAACTGTATATTAAAATATCCAATACGATTATTGTCTATTTTTCGACTTTCTTTGGCAAATTATTAGGCATTCCAAAGACCTGTCAAAATGCTGAAAAGTGGGAACTGACAATTTAGATATAGCAACCCTGTGGGCCAGTTGTCATTGACAGGTTCAATAATACATATATAGTTATATAGATTGATCAAAGCCGGTGGCCATGTGCTCATTAATTAGAATCGATTTAGTAAAAATAATATGGTAAAAAAATAATTACCTACATTTTTACTTTAAGGCATAAGCTTATGTTTATTTTGAAAACATGGATGATCCATCTAACTACCTATGTCATTGACCCTGTCAAATCACCAGACCTACAGGGTTGCTATAATTTTGCCATTTCATAACCAAAGAAATCGGATAGAATGATAGAATAGATACGTCTTGTATACATTTCATTTGTCCGCAACATTTTTCTGACAGTACGATCTTCCTATGTTGTCAGATCACTTCCATCAAATATCCTGCATTAAATTTTTATTAAAAAATTTACTATTCCCTTTAATATAATCTATTAAAAAAAGAAAAATAAAGAATTGAAAGCATTTGTTATTAATTACAATCACTTAAGATTTTTATTTATCGTCTTTTACACGTGTATCGTGTGTGGATATTAAAAATTCTGGTTCATAACATTTTGGTGACGAAGTCAAGTGACAGCTTAATTTTTATAGTGCTTTTTTGTAGTTATTTGAGATTTTAGAGAATAGTTTGAACATTGAACGGTTTAATAAGGACATTTAAGATGTTGAGGATATATGTAGTGTGCCAAACTATTTGTAATAAGTATTTCTTAGGTAAGGTTTTGTTATCATAGACGGAGGCATATACAGTGAGCACCATAAGTCTTACCCCCTCTATCTAACTCATTACTGGAGTCTTGTTAGGAAAATTGCCGAGACAAGTCGATTTTTGATTTCTACAATGTATATTTTTGTATGATTAGTTTACCCTTAATTTCATCCCTTACTGGAGGGGAGCAACCCTTTCGATAAAATTAAATGGCATGGGGTGGTGAGTGATAGCTCATTTGAAAAGGGGTTTTATTCTCTATTCAACCGTGCAAAAAAAATTTTAAATTTGCTTCATTACGTGTTGATTTAATAATGTTTAAAAATAACAAAACCTCACAAAATAGGAAAGCAACTAAACTAACAGTGACATTCTAATGGCAAAAAGTCTTACTTCACGTCTGAACCAAAACCGAAATCATGCAGGGCCGAATTTTAATTCTAAGGATGAGTGCGCTTAATTTCCGTTATTCTGAAACAACAATTAGTCGAGAATTAATGAAGCAAATTTCAAAATTTTTTACACGGTTGAATAGAGAATAAAACTCTATTTCAAATGAGCTATCACTCACCACCCCATGCCATTTAAATTTTTCGAAAGGGTTGCTCCCCTCCAGTAAGGGATGAAATTAAGGGTAAACTATTCATACAAAATTGTACATTGTAGAAAACAAAAATCGACCTGTCTCGGCGATTTTCCAAACAAGACTCCAGTAATGAGTTAGATAGAGGGGGTAAGACTTATGGTGCTCACTGTATAGGGAATAAGGCTTGCTTTATTTAACATTGTAAAGGCATGTATAAAATTGTCGCTTATACCTGTCCTAAAAGAGTTGTCATTCTGTTATGCAGATAACTCTGAAAGTAGGTGTGACGTGCAATCCAAAGGGTATGTGTTGGTAAGATCCTTTTTTATATTTATGTCTGAAATAAAGTTGTTTAATTGTTTTTAATAAGTTTTTTAATTCATAAAAAAGGTAGTAGTGACAATACCGATGTAAATACTAGAATGAAGATATATAATGCTTGACGTTCTATATTATACTCTTCACAGTTCAACAGACCCTCTTAACCCCCATTTTCAATCAGATTTTTTTTAGAATAAATAGGCTTCATCTCCATATAGAGCTTGATTTTTGCTAAAAATTTAAAGTTGATATCATTTATCGTTTTCAAGTTAGGATTTTTTTTTAATATTTCAATAGGTTTCGTTCCGTTAGAGAGCTTGATTTTTCCTGAAATTTTTGAAATGATATCATTTTTTGTTTTTGACTTATCCTGCAGACAAAAACGTGACATCGGGCGGACGGACAAAGTAAACCTATGATTCACAGACTAATGTGTGAAGAATATAATAATAATAGCTTTATATTTTTTTGCTATTCATGTATTTCTGTAACAATGATCTAAAATAACAAATTCGCAATTTAGTACTTTCAATTTAACGACGAACAATTATTAGACTAATTTTGTTTATAAAAATCAAATTGCACACATTCATGGTGTTATCCACGTAGTTGTCAAATTATTATGAGTTTGTGTGAGTTATGTTACAAGGATTGTTTATAGTTATAATTCGGTATTGACTTAACATAAGGGTCTAAAACGCACAAAAGGCTTTCAAAATTACATTAAGGAAGTATGTTTGCATCCTTAATGCCAATTATTATCAGTTTAATGTATTTCTTGTACATCAGGGACTGAAACATGCATTTTACTTCCTCATTTTAGAGACTAAAGTGCCACTTATACTCCCTTGGGACTAAAATATTTTAGTCTCGAGAGATTACAAAAATTTAGTCCCACAAATAACAAAACCAATAGAAACCATAGCAAACTACTTTATTTTGGAGCAGTGGCAGCTTGTGGTAATTTAAAATGGGTGTTCACTTATTCCAATAATTTTATCATTTGTAAGTTCGGTTCAAAACTTTGTACAAGAGCCAATATAGCTGTTTTTTTATTATTTGAGTTTGTATTAAGTGTAGATATTATTATCAACATTATACTGTTTTCAAGCTCTACAACTATTATTAAATGAATATTTTAGTTAGTGTAGTATTTGTTTTGTTTTTAATACATTGAAAACCATCTATAAACATTATTAGTTAATAAACTTACGTTTCCTTATAATTTGAGATTATTTTTAAATATATATTAGGTTATGTAGAAAGCTTGACATTGATTTTTGTGTAAAAAATATATGAAACTTTACCTACCATTTAATCATTTTCACAATTTGTCACAGATGTAAAATAAAAAATATATTTTTTAAATACCTTTTATTGGCAAATAAAATAAGAACTAAAATGTTTAAAATGTTTATTTTATAAGATCAGTCCCATCACAATACATACTAGGTCTTTTCCTTTGCATTGAAAGTGTAGCAATGAGCTACACCACTTCTGAAAATATCGTTCCATCCATACAATTTGTATAAATGGAACGATATTTTCAGAAGTGGTGTAGATCAGTGCTACACTTTCGATGCAAAGGAAAAGACCTACTATTACGCAGATACAAACTAGAATAAAGATATATAATGCCTGGCATTCTAAATGTTACTCTTCGCAGTTTAACAGACTCCCTTAACTACCCATTTTCTACCAGATTGTTTTCACAATCAATAGGCCTCATCTCCTTATAGGGCTTGATTTTTACTTAATTTCATGTTGATTTCTCTTTTTATTTTTGATTTTTTTTTTAATTTTAACCCCCCTTAAATCCCCCATATTTAATCAGATTTTTTTTTAATTAAAGGGCTTCTTCTTTTCCTTTTAGAGCTTGATGTTTGTTAAAAATTTAAAGTTGATATCATTTTTCTTTTTTCAGTTAGGATTTTTTTTTTTAATATTTTAACCCCCCTTAACTCCCCAATATATTCATATTTTTTTTTTCAGTATTAGTAGGCTTTATCTTCTTATAAAGCTTCATTTTTACTTAAAATTTCATGTTGCTATCGCTTTTCGTTTTTAATTTAGGATTTTTTTTTTTTAATTTCAACCCATCTTAACCCCCTATTTTATCAGATTTGTTAAAAATAAATAGACGCTTTGAACTTGCTTTATTCCTAAAAAGATCAATAAAGTACTAATAACATAAATACAAGTTCGCTTTTTTATTTCCAATCATTACAGGAATCAAAACTATTTTCCCAAAGACACAATAGATATTTTAGATCGCAGTGCATTATTACCCCATACTCAACATAATTTCTAAAAATAAAATTCAACAATCAGATATGTAACCAAAACTACATCGCAATCATTCTCTCTAAAATCGCAAAATACTTTATTCACAATATATAAGATAGGGTCATTCCATTTTAATAAATTGAATGTGTTAGAACGATCAAATCAGAAATAGCTCCTAGTCTTACACATCGATCCAATTTTTGTAACTCATTTCTCGATCTGGATCTTCAAATTTGCACTTTTATTATCTCCAAACGCTGGATCAAAAGATCTATTTGGGGATTTTCAACCACAATATTTACTGAGATTAATTAATTATCGTTAACAGATGTAAATGATTGAAAATTTTAAAAAAATATTCGACATATGAAATGTTATTTTAAACTACAAACTCCAATCTCATATCATCAACGATAATACCACAAGAGATGATGATTTTTTGAGAACATTTTGTTGTTTCCTTGGAAATTATGCGTATACATTATTAAGGAAACAACAAAATTCTCACCTCATGTGGTATTTGGAAATATGATTTAACAATATAAAGATAACTTTTAGGCTCAATTTAACGTTAATTTTATTTGTTTAAAATATAAATGTTAATATAAATTAATATTTGAACAACAAAAATGTTTTTTGTCCAATAATCAAGGGTAACACCACAAGATATGAGAAGTTTCTGAGAACAGTTTGCTGTTTCTTTGGTCATTTTACGTCTAAACTTTATGAAAGAAAATCCCCATTTAATATACCACACGCCGTCAGGTGTCAGATTGTACTGCAAATCTCACTACTGTGCACCAAGCACAATCCCTAGTCAGAGCTCATTAAATCAAAATAAATGCTGTAGGACGCCGCGCTTAGAATGCAACTCATTTCCACACAGCTTGTGTTACATGCTTCCTCCATGGTCATCGTTCATAAAATAAGTAGTTAGGTCACTCTAACTCTAGCACCTTTGGTCCTCTTTGAACATTATTTTGCCGACCAACGCCGATGAATTTGTTAAATAAGCGTTGGCCGTGACTTGTATGAACCGTATGAATAGATACTGTTCCATCGTACATAAGTGAACGATGACTGTGCCAACGCCAACATTGTCTGCTAGAAACCTGCTAGTTTTTAGACGGGGTAGAAAGGGTCGCGTGTCGCGTGTGTCGGTATCTACCACAGTGATTCTAGTAGTCTTGTTTATGTACGATGCCATGGTTATAAGTGGCAGCTCTAGTCTGTACGAATCTTTACAGCTCATGTGCGCTAGTTAATTAGAATTTGGTAAACTGTTAAAAAAAAAAACAAAAGGCGGAAGACGCGTTGAGGGCACACAGCTATAAAAATACTCAACAATTTTTTGCAAAATTATAATTTTATCAAAAATATTCCGATGTATCTGACTTAGCCAAACGCGGGAGCTGCGTTGTTAGCAGTGAAAGTGTTAAGGAATATGTCAATGATTTTGTCAGCTACGTGAATTTTGTTCGAGATCGAAACGTTGTGATCTTGTCGCAACTTAAAACATGTTAAATTTTATTTAATTTAATCAATATTTATTCCATAAACATATTAAAATGTCAGAATGAGAGAATAAAAGCTAAAATAATTAATTTACTGTGTGCCTAAATATACGTTTAGGTATATTTAAATTAAATTCGTATAAATTTATGTAATAATATAATATGTATTTTTCGTTAATAACTCCCGTTTAAATTTTGTCCTGGTTGATTTCTTAAACGTTTAACAACTATTATTTTTAAACGACGTTTTTTAACGGATAAATTAAACGGTTTTTTGTAGATACTAGTTATTGTATATTATACGTTTAAATTTAATTTACCTAACACGCATATTTCCAGTTGGCGATAAACTAGTAGACAAAAGTAAATAATATGTGTATATTTATATTAAAAGATTACTGGTATATTTATTTATATTACATCCATATTTTTTTTATGTAACATTTATATAACATTTATATAACATTTATATAACATTTATATAACATTTATATAACATTTATATAACATTTATATAACATTTATATAACATTTATATAACATTTATATAACATTTATATAACATTTAAATAACATTTATATAACATTTATAATAAATTCCCCGTATACACAGAACTATTTGATAAGGCAGACGTAACATGGCATACTAGGGCTACAAACTTTTCTCATTTCTACTCTTGCGTATGCACGTATTGGATAATGTAGCCTGCTGTAAGATTGTTGTGTAGATTGTTCTACCATACTCAATTGTATACACGTGTTCAAAGATATTGATTAAAAGCATAGGTAAGTTTATATTAATGTTTTATTTTAACTATTCCTTCAATAATTCCTGCATTTTATAACAACTGCTGTTTTATAGGTAGGTACAGTGTGTGAGATGCTTACAGAAATTTCAAAACATATCCTTACTTTCTAACTTTTTTCTCTTATTTTTATTGTTTTTTTAGAGCATTTATTTATTCCTATCACATTCATTTTCCAAATTTTATTCGTCAATTGATTTTTATTTTATAAAATGTCGAAAATAGCCCTGGCTGTAGAGTAATTCCTTTTTGCAGAAAATACGTCTGGCCTGCATCAGCGGAGTAAACGTTAGGAATTGTACCTACCATAGACATTATGAAATACTTTCTGAGGAACCCAGTTGCCATTAAATTTAACCGGGAAGGCCGTGATAAGCAACTAATACAAAATTTTTGGTTTCTTTTAACAATGATATGACCTCTATAATAAAAACGGTTTTATTGTAGAAGCCGCAAGGCATGGCTATAGAAATGATGGTGTACTTACCAAGCGATTTGACAGACCGAATCATTAAATGTGACATACAAGACTCACGATTACAAGACTGGCTTAAACAGTTAAACATAGTTATGGCACGTCTGGAACAACACATCAAAGTGATTACTTAATATTTTTATTTTGATAAATATTGTTTGTTTGTTTGTTTGCTTGCTTGTTTGTTTTCTTTGATTGTTTGTTTGTTTGTTCGTTAGTTCGTTAGTTCGTTAGTTCGTTAGTTCGTTAGTTCGTTAGTTCGTTAGTTCGTTAGTTCGTTAGTTCGTTAGTTCGTTAGTTCGTTAGTTCGTTAGTTCGTTAGTTCGTTAGTTCGTTAGTTCGTTAGTTCGTTAGTTCGTTAGTTCGTTAGTTCGTTAGTTCGTTAGTTCGTTAGTTCGTTAGTTCGTTAGTTCGTTAGTTCGTTAGTTCGTTAGTTCGTTAGTTCGTTAGTTCGTTAGTTCGTTAGTTCGTTAGTTCGTTAGTTCGTTAGTTCGTTAGTTCGTTAGTTCGTTAGTTCGTTAGTTCGTTAGTTCGTTAGTTCGTTAGTTCGTTAGTTCGTTAGTTCGTTAGTTCGTTAGTTCGTTAGTTCGTTAGTTCGTTAGTTCGTTAGTTCGTTAGTTCGTTAGTTCGTTAGTTCGTTAGTTCGTTAGTTCGTTAGTTCGTTAGTTCGTTAGTTCGTTAGTTCGTTAGTTCGTTAGTTCGTTAGTTCGTTAGTTCGTTAGTTCGTTAGTTCGTTAGTTCGTTAGTTCTTTAGTTCGTTAGTTCGTTAGTTCGTTAGTTCGTTAGTTCGTTAGTTCGTTAGTTCGTTAGTTCGTTAGTTCGTTAGTTCGTTAGTTCGTTAGTTCGTTAGTTCGTTAGTTCGTTAGTTCGTTAGTTCGTTAGTTCGTTAGTTCGTTAGTTCGTTCGTTCGTTCGTTCGTTCGTTCGTTCGTTCGTTCGTTCGTTCGTTCGTTCGTTCGTTCGTTCGTTCGTTCGTTCGTTCGTTCGTTCGTTCGTTCGTTCGTTCGTTCGTTCGTTCGTTCGTTCGTTCGTTCGTTCGTTCGTTCGTTCGTTCGTTCGTTCGTTCGTTCGTTCGTTCGTTCGTTCGTTCGTTCGTTCGTTTGTTTGTTTGTTTGTTTGTTTGTTTGTTTGTTTGTTTGTTTGTTTGTTTGTCTGTTTGTTTGTTAAAGAAAGATCCTGTTGAGTTTGTCATTTATAATTTTATTGTTTATTTTTTGAAATAAAATATTTTTCTATACACAGCGTGATAAAAAAAATGTTTCTTAAGTATGTCATTTCCGGCCAAACTAGAAACACGATGAATATAGGTTTCTAGCGCGGACGTATACTTTGGGTAGCATATCAAAGATATTCATACATATAACGTAGTACATTAAAAACGTATTTTATACCAAAATGTATTCGTATAAATATACTACAACTATAAATCTAATATAGACGTATAGGAAACACGGTTATAATAAATTAGTAGTAATCGACGTTTATATGTGACAAATAATATGCGTTTATAGGGCGGACATTTATTGGGTAGTATTCATACGTATGGTAAAAAATGACGTAATTTATCCCAAAGTGTTTTGCTTGTGATTATTTAAAAAAAAAACAAAAGACCTCAAATTTTAATTATTAAATTTTTTTATTCGATGTTCCTCACTTTACTAGGGAATTTGTTTTTTATTTGCCAAATTTTTGCAAGCGTACGAAATATTGAAGATCTTATTTTTTTAAATATACTCGTATACACAGTATAGGCCATCGAACATCTTCCAATATCCCGCGGCACAAATGAGAGTGAAAGCCACAGAGAGCCGGCATTGGAGCGAGCGGAAAAGGAATGGTGTCAACGTTGCCAATTATATGAACCAACCGCGGTGAAACGATGGCATCGCTGGTATTGTTCCTTTCCTGCTTGTCCCAGTAGCTCTAACACGAACCTATGCCAAGGTATATTGAAAGTTGTTCGATGGCCAATACTGTATTTATATTGATTTTACTTAATATTTTACCATAAAACTCGTATTTTCTACATCTTTTAAAATGATTTACAGATAAAATTTCATATAAAGTACCGTATTTTTCTCCTACAACTGGAATCTGAAAAGGTTTTAATGTTAATAATAATTCAAATAATAGTAAAAATGAACTTATTTAAACTTAAAAAAAAATCTGTCTGGAATATGATGCGTCTATTGCTTTTGGGAGAGAATAGAGTAAAACAGCTACATTTTTCGTTTTTATGTAAATTTGTTGTCAAGTTTTAAACACGACACCTTCATGCATTGGCGCCGTCGTGCTCCTCACGACTTTACCCATATGTCTGACGCGTCCCTGCTAAAGTTCAATCAATAAAATTAAGACGACTTTTGTCTTTTCTATGTAAATATATAAATCGGAACCTCTAATAAGTACTTTCTTTAATATAAAAAAATATATTTTATTGTATTATATACTATTTGGTAGGTATAATATAAATATATCACATTTTGTACTTATACCTAGGTATGCTTCTTTCTCTTCAAATTAATTAAAAGCTTATTGAGACACTGGAGACTCGGATTTGGTTTCTTCATTTTTAAGAGGCACAGATTTGGATTTACGTTCCAACATCAATATAATTCTAAAAGAAGGTAATAAATATAATTAACTAAAGAAAAATGAAGACAACCAGCGATTTCGTTTCTTAAAACTTACAACTAATATTAAATGTTGTACCGCAGTCATTTAAATGCTAGTTATATTACAGGTAGGTACTTACATCACTAAAAAACCTGATATACTTAATAGACCAATGGATAAGAAATTAAAATACGCAGAATCTATATTAATGGTAGCATTATATATAAACGTATATGCAGGAGAAGCTCCTAATGCTATCAGTGCTCCTCCAGCTACTATTACGGAAAATATTTTTCCTACTTCGTTTGGGGGCACCATCTTAGAAACTTGCGACCTAAGCATGGGATTTACTAGACTCCCTATGGATTTTAAGACACCAGCTAAAAGTATAATTTAAGGTTAATTGTTATAGTTATATATAAATCTTAGCTTCTTACCACTATAAATATAAATATCGTTTTTGGCTAACAATTGCAAAGTAGCGTAACCTATCATAAAAGTTAATCCAACGATCGTAATTACTGATTCCCTAAATTTCAATTTTTTATAAAAGATAATTGTTCCAGACATTGTTCCTATAACCCAAATAATATTTATAGCTGCGAAATATAGGGTATATTTCGTTAGGGTCCAATTTAATTTATGCCGAAGGAAAATAAATTGTATTCCATAATCGCCGTTAGTTTGAAAAGTGTACATTATGATTGAGCACACTGTCAGGAGGATAATAGCTCTATCGTAGTTTTCTCGTTTTTTTATTGCTGTATAAACCATGTCGATAAAGTATTTTGCTCCCACAATTGGTCTATTTTGATTCTAAAAAAAATATTCAATCATTTCATGCATAAATCAAAGCAATAACGTATGGTCCTAAAGTTTTTGAAAAAATTTTAAATTATTTATTTTTGTACCCAATTTCGTTTAATCAAGTTGCCATTGAAACTAAAACGTCACACGTAATCAAGTTTGATTATGATAGTTTAGTTTTGGAAATCGATTGTAGCAAAATGTCTTACACATTAGATATTCGTAAGGGCATTTACAATCTAGTTGGACGAATACCTAAGCATGATATTGTTGCAATCTACCAAGAGCAAAATATAAGTAAGTCAACCATTTACAACACTATAAGGAATTGTGAAGAGGGTATACCATGCATTAATTTTCCCAAAAGCGGTAGACCAAGAATTTTGAGTGTAAGAAGAGAAAGAAGACTCATGGAAGCTGCTAAAGACAAAGTTGGATTTTCTCAGAGAAAATTAGCCCGGAGATTTGGTATTTCGAAAACCACTGTATTAAGAACAATTGATCGCACAAACTTAGTGTTTAGGAATAGAAGAAAGACACCAAAATACACCGCAGACCAGCTAGAAAGAATTCCGCGTTGTTGCCGCGCATTAAGGCGTATTTACTTTGCCAATAAATTGATTGTAATGGATGATGAAAAATATTTTACCTTATCCCATTCAGAGATTAAAGGAAACGATGGGTTTTATACCGATAACATAGAAAATACACCAGACAATGTTTTTAAAGGTAAATCGAAATTTGAGGATAAAGTTTTAGTGTGGTGTGCCATTTCTGAAGCAGGATTTATCTCACAGCCGTATGTTGGTCGTGTTCGGGGAGAAGCCTTAAATGCAGAACTTTATTTTCAAAGATGTCTTACTAAATTACTTAATTTTTAAATACACATCATCTCAACGATAAAATAATGTTTTGGCCTGATCTAGCTTCATGCCATTATGCTAGAATTACCAGACAGTGGTTAAGTGAAAATAACATTGACTTTGTACCTAAGTTGGACAATCCTCCTAATGTACCTCAGGCTAGGCCAATAGGGGAATTTTGGTCAATACTATCGAGGAAAGTGTACAATAAAGGATGGGAAGCTACAAATGAAGATCAATTGCGGCGTCGCATCTTCCAAAAGATTGGAGAAATAGAACCTGCTCTTGTCCAAAGGAAGATGGGACAAGTCCGAAGAAAATTATGACTCATTGAGGATAACGGGCCACTATTCATAATGTAATTAGTAATTATTTTTCGTTATTAGTGTTGTTAATTGTTGCCACATGTGCTTTTAAAATTAAAAAAATTTGGAAAAATTTATTAGCATTTAAAAAATTTCCAAAAACTTTAGGACCATACGTTAAACAGAAAATAATGATAATTTTGAGTATAGTCCAAGATCCCAGCCCCCAGACGTTACTTATTTTCTCAGAAACGAAATGCATGGGATTAGGTAGTGTAAGTATGTACTTTGAGTGTATGTAAGTGAATGTAAGTAAAAATAGTATTCACATTTTTTAAAGTCTCAGTGCTGATTTTTACGTATGTTTTAGAGAGCACGATTAAAAATTAATAACCAATACTGCCAGACACTATCGGTCGGCGGTAACTTTTACCAAACGCTTTAAAGCTGCCAAGAATAATGTAACTTTACTCATAATCTCAATCTTGATTCTTATACATGATATTTAGGGAACTATTTCAATACTTTTTGTAAGTAGCCAGACCAACTGTATAGGAAAAATATTCTAACAGACACGCATAAAGTGTCGCTATGAGTATGAGCGGGAGACCGTAGGGGGCCACTCAATACTTCCTCTTCTTCCGATCCATTGACCTGGAAACGTTTGATCCAAATTCTGACGAAGAGTAAGTGCAAAATGGGGTAGGGCACCATATTGCTGGAGTATTAAGTTGTTTGCTATGTACTGATCGTTATTCTTAATCAACTCTAGTAATGCTGAATAATTCCAGATCCATTAAAAAAAGGGGCCAATTATACGGTTACTAAAAATGATAGTCCAAACATTCAGTTGCGTATGCATTTCATGAAATATTCTGGGATTTGAATAGGACCAATAACGACAGTTGTAACGATTTGTAATCTACTGTCAAAATCGTCTTAGTTAAGTTCTTTTACCAGAAGTACTTTGTAGGGATGAAACTATCTTCTGAATGGTATTTCTCTTAATACAAGATGTTATCGACAACTGTCTTGTACTCAATGTGGGTTCTTGAACAACATGCCCTAAAATCGCCACGTCTATAGCTTCATTTACTACAGCATTTTTTATTTTACGTTTTTTGTTAACTACTGACCCCGTTTCCCGAAATTTTTGTACTTACTCCAAAACATACTTTCGATGGACTTGTCGATTTTGATATTAATTGTTAAACAGTTGGGCAGTTCTATTAGCACATTCATTGTTCGCAAAAAAGTGAAATTATTTGCATCTTCTTAGCAATTGAGTAAACCATTATCACTGATATGCCACTTTTATGCCGACTCTACAACGAAATAAAGTAAACCTTACTATTTTACGGCGACCAATGAATGCCATCTGTCACAATTATTAAAGGCTACAGGAATAAAAGTGAAATTGTTACAAAAAAATTCCTTTTTTTTTTAATAACAATGTAAGAATTATGTTAAACCGGTTTTGTACCTTTGGTGCGCTACTATATGGGCTACGTAGATAGTAGCGATGTAAAACTCGGGAGTTATAATCTAGATTAGAACACCTTCATAATAAGATATCATTCGACCCCTCTTTCCAGTTAAGATTTTAGGGATGAGTCTCACCCCCTCTAGAGGATTTTCGTTCAGGGGGTGAAACTGGCAAAAAAATGTTTTGACCTAAAATCAAAAATTGACTGGTCCCAGCGTTTTTTCGTAAATGACCTAGGGTGCCTAAAATTGGCTGTTTCATTTTCAAATGGTCATCCTGTATACTAAACACCAAGGCGCACACACATATAGAGTGGGCTAGAGTAGAAGGGTGAGTCTGGAAGAGAGATCGATGCGTATAGATATCTCTCGCACGCTCAAGCGAATGAATAATGACCTCGCGCTCATACTCAGTGACACTACTAACTTTATGTTTGTCTGGGGAATGTTTGGCCCATCCGATTGGTCTGGCCTCTTACAAAAATTATTGAAATAGTTTCCTGAATATCATGTATAAGAATCAAGACTGAGATTATAAGTAAAATTACATTATTTTTTTGGGGGCTTTAAAGCGTCTAGTAAAAGTTACCGCCGACTGCAGTATTGATTATTAATTTTTAACTGTGCTCTCTAAAACATACATAAAAATCAGCACTGAGACTTTAAGAAACGTGAATAATATTTTTACTTACCTTTAGCATCGGATACCTGTTAATTGGCCGTCGCGCGTCGGCCCAAGCTAGCATTCAAAGGACGTACTTACCACTGAACTGTAAATGTTACAGTATAGAGTTCAGTGATACTTACACTACCTAATCCCATGCAATTGGTTTCTGAGAAAATAAGTAATGTCTGGGGGCCCTGGGATCTTGCTCTAGTAGATTAGGAATCGTGCTGTGTTTCATATTCCACATTAAAATTATCAAGTAACAATTGAGCCGTCCCTCAATATAGCGCGTATGCTGTCAAAGCATTTTATTAAAACGGGAATTCTTAAGGCGGGTACAGATCTGAGCACGCACGCGTATGAGGCAAGCCGAGGCCGAACCGAATGCCACGTGCGACGCATTTTGTATACACGAATGGTGGACGCACGAGACGCAAAAATGAAGGATGAGGATGACGTCGAGGAGTTGAGTGCATGTTTTATTATTTTATCAGACACATTAAAGAGAGAAAAGAATCGATGGTTATTGATATTCTTTTTTTATGGTGTTGTAATAGAACTGGCGCTTTGCTCTCTTAAGATATCACACTGATTATTTAAAGACTGGAGTGCGTTTAGAAACCTCGCACGGCGCGTCTCACCACATACATTAGAATAGGGTCCAGACGCGGCGTGCGAGGTTTCTAAACGCACTCCAGGAGAAGTAAAACGTTTTCTTGGTTCCGCTCCATGCAAAATAAATCCTAAAAACTCACTATAATGTGTACGGTGCTGTATGGTACAAATTCCCCGTCCAGACTGAGCACGTACTGCGCACTGCTTCCCTTTGATGTACCGCCAACAAACGGATCGGGGCGAGGCCGTACGGCACACACAACGAGGCAATTTGTCGCGCCTCGGAAGCCCTTCCACATCTGCATTAGTAATGGGAGTACTCGAGTACAGGAATCGGATAATATCCGATTCCTAAATGAACCGGTAGTATTCGAATACTGACGACCAGCGTCGGAATTGGAATCGATTCCGATTTTTAAATATTAGACGATACTGCTGCGAATCGCGATTCGTCTTATACTGCTGCTCACTGCTGACGTGCTGACTGAGACGGAATTAAAATAAAGAGTCGGGTCGGGTTCGAGGTTCGAGACGCTGGAATCGCTGATAATTTGATCGGTGTCGGTGATCGTCGTTATACTCGGTTGATGCAAGTACTCAGTACTCGGTATTCAATAAAATACCCGATTCCGTGAAGTACTCGAACCCTTAGTACTCGATTCTCGAAAGTATCCGATTCTTTCCATCATTAATCTGCATGCTCATGCGTCTTCGGCTTGCCTCATACGCGTACGTGCTCAGATTTGTACCCGTCTTTAGGAGCAAGCGCGTTGTGCTTTTCGGACGTACACAATGTTTTTGGCCGGTCGATTGTCATAAATGTTAAGAGAATAGCGGAAAGCACGAAAAAAAAAACGATTAATAACTATTTGGGTAATTTATTATTTATATGTAATTTTTGTCTTAATCATTTTTTAATACTTACCAAGGAATTTTCAGAACTATCTGCAGTCCCCTCTCTCATCGGAAGAGATTCTGGAATAAGAAAAATTGTGTACACAATTCCAATGAGCATACTTCCTGTGCCAATGGCGAAAACGGATTCGTAATTAGTAGCATAGAATATGTAGGAACTTAAAACACTTCCCAAAAGCACACCACAGTTAAGAGCTGCTTCGTAGAATGCCATTCTAAAAATTTAATAAGATTTTGTTACTTTACGCTAGCAAAGAAAAGTAAAAAAACGTTTACTTTTTTCGAGAACGGTTCTCAAAGATTACCAAGATTACTTAGCCATGCCGTACGCCACTAGCTAAGTTTATTTAACTGTTTTTTGTTATTACAGGTTTGTTCGGGTTTTCTTAAAACTTAATGCAAACCGTCCAAGAACCAGTGGAACAGTTAAATTCCAAACTGGTCAACTACTAGTCCTCTGATAGTTCTCAAAGTATTTTTGAAGAACTAGAACAGACCTAATATAGGTGTATCTTATGACACCAAAACTATTTGTCCATTTTGGTAAAATTATACTGAGTAATAAAAAAAAATTATATCCATTAATAATTTTTGAATTTTCAACTTTAACACTCTGAATTTCGAGAACGAGTAACATTTTACCTAAGCATGTTTCGTTTATTCGTGTCTTATTATCAATCAGAAAATAGTATATTATGCAACGATCATGTAATGATGGTTATTAATACACGAGCATTAACCGGGATACGAAACGAGCCAAAGGCGAGTTTCGTATGGTTTATGCGAGTGTTTTAATAACCATTACATGAGAGTTGCATACGCTATTTTTTCTACACCCGATAAATAATCAAGACCTATAAATATTATATTTATATTGGTATTGAACACAATAACAGTAATTACTCGTATTTCTATAAAAAATTCTACAAAATTGTAATTAATGGTATTACTTCAGGTATTGGTATTTCCCTAGATTTTTGCGGTAAAATATTTTGTACTGTATTTTCTGCTTTCTCCGATATGTGTGGAGGAGTCTTCTATATCGCTAATATCAGACATTTTAATATTATAATTATCGAAGTTTAGCTACCTACGAAAATTTAATACGTTTTGACAACTAAAATAATTACATAGGAACCTAGGACAAACGTCAAACAGCATGCTTGATTGAAAAATTGTAGGTTTCTATTGATTAAAAATCTGTATCGTAATGAAAAATCTGTATCATAATGGGTATCATTATGAAACGGATTATGGGCATATAAGTGCATTATTATAATACGGGTGTAGAAAAACTTTATTTAACCATTCTTTTAGTACTTAATAAAAGTTCATAATTTTTTACTGTTAAGTGTGTTTAAATAATAATGTAAAACTTTTTTATTTTGTAAAATAAAATGCAGAAAACCTTTTAAAATTGATTGAGTGTTAAATTTTTTACAGATACAAAAAAAATCATTATGCTTACCTCATACCTCTGGTTTCGGGAGTTGAAATATCAGAAAGATATGATAACGTTATCGCAAAATATGTTGTGCCACCACCAGTTAGCATAGATGGTATGGACGCAATTAAAAAATACCAGGGGTTCAAATTTTCAAAATAACTAAAAATGATCATTATAAATCCACCCAATCCAATACCTACAATTAAAAGAAATTGTGAAATATTGTGAAAATTCAACTTTAATCTATTTTATGACAAATCCAATTTTAAATCAAAAATACAAAGGAGAACATATATTTTATAGCAAATAATATCTTTTTTAAACATAATTAGCTAGAATGGACTTATTTTATTTTAAATAGTGTTGTAACTACACCCAACAAACGATGAATTGCCGGGATATTGCTGGCCTTCTGCTGTAATTGAAGGGAAAATGTATGCGACGATTAAAAGATAAAAGACTACTTTTAGCCTTTCGATACTGACCCAGCATTATGTTGGTTGATGATGGCCTTATGAAGGGTAAGTAAATGTATTGTGTAAAAGCATGGTAAACGTCAAAAGGCCTTTAACTGACGCAGACCCAACGCAAACAGCCCAGGAGAGTTCTGTCCCACGTTCATAGATAACCAGTCTCGTATTGCTGGTATTCACTTATTCAGTATTCATTGTAATTTCTTACGTTTACATGTTATTAATTTAGAATATTTTGTAAAAATACTTTTTGTAGGAAACATTTTTTCTCTATTATATATCTGAATTAAATAAAATGTCTACAATATTGTATATTGGAATGCCTTCTGTTTTAGTATAGAATTTATAGTTCAAACGGTACTACTGGCCAATGAGGCACTCTCGAATCGTCTGTATGGTCATGTGCCCGGCACGAGGCCTTTATTTAGCAGTCAGTATTAAAATGGTAAAATGCCTGCAATTTCCCGTTAACTTCCCATCAGTTGGTTAATAATTGCCAATATATTTATTTCTAGACATTAAAGGGAAAAATTGGAGGTCTATTAACTAGATTTGATGGTAAAGTGACTTCGACCCGACTGTCAGCCGTAGTGAGATGTATATGGAGGTCTTTTAATTATAAAACTTAAATGGCCATCATTACAATTGGAGGGTAACAGTTATTGGGCCTTTTATTCCCGTACACAAAATTTTGTTAGGCAGTTATTAGAATAATTTTATGATAATTATTAATAAATTAAAAAAAAAATAAATGCCTAAATATCCACCATTTTACAGAAAGCGTTTGGTTATGCTATGCTTGAGGTCAAAAACCTATTATGCTCTATAGAAGATACGAGCGAACTCTCTTCTTATGTGTGAAACCGTGTGACGTCCAAAAAGACTGACAGCAGTTTACAATTGACAATTCAAGAATTCTGTGCATCTAATTTAGTTCTGATGTGATTTAAATCTCACATCGTCCAACTTTATTTTTTCTTTGGATTAACGTTGACGTTTCTATGGGTTACGCCTCTTGGTCGCGATCGGCAGTGCGTTATGTAGATATAATTAATATGAATGGTTGCGACCTGGAGCCGTATTCTGTAACTATCTGTTAGTAGTGTGAGTACTCTTTCACGATTTAGCCTTGTATGGAATCATGTGAATGGCGAGAGCAGTGTTGCAAGACGTACGATATACTGAAAAAAAACTCACGATCTAGATTGAATTTCTGTTGCGTTAAATATGTGTTTTTGATTTTAATTTTTACATACGTACAATTAAAAATATTTTTAAATACACAAATATATGACGGTAGTTTTTTTGCAAAATGTCACTAATTTTACTGTGACGTCAAGGAAGCATATTTTCAAAAAGTACTACTCAATATGGTATTTTGTCGACCAAATATTGCACAATACACATTTCCTATATAGGGTGTTTTATAGTGAGAACTACAAAATAAAATTATTTTCATTAAGAATTGCTTTAAAACACTGTACTTATGAATTGATTTTTGGGAAAATTAATATCACTAAAATACTCGTATGTGTATTTCGAAAAACTAGGCAATTTTCAACTTATATCGAAAACTAGACATAGGATTGAGTTGAGCCAATTGATTGACACTTTTGGTTACTAGGTTGAGTACAATATCATTAAAGTTTCAGAAAATTTGATAGGTCGCCACTTTACATAAGGAAATAAGTGAGCAGTTCCTTTGGATGTGTAAGTTTTAAACCTACATATGAAATGATAAAATTCAAGACATCTTTAAAAGAAGAAATTATTTTTGAAACTGTGACGAAGTCACTAATTTCATTTTTATTTAATTTAAAAAAATGTATATTTCAATTAATTCCCGCCTGAGCACATGTAGAAGATCCTCCGTATTTCTGTTTCCCAGGAATTACGGTTTTCAACAATTGCGAGTACCCTCGTAGGTTAAAATATTCCTATATTTGCCAAAATCCGAATGGGCATTTTGTAGAGACGATTTCGTACCAATTATCTAGTTTTATGTGTCAAGGTACTAGAAGGACATTTTTTTATTTTTAAATTGTAAACAGTCGGCTGTAGTAGTTGTATCCCCCACTCGGGCTTACCGAAAAGCATAAATTTGATCACATCTGGGAATAATTACGCTCTCTTAATTTCCGGCAGCAGTAAACTCTTCTCTCTCCTACAGTGTCGAGTGAAATACTATGTGAGACCGTAATATCGAAAGAATATTGAACCACCCCGTTTATTTTCCTAAGGTAGGAAACCGCATATTTTTTTTATTTTTTTTTATAATTAGTTGTGACACCCGTGCGACAAGATAAATTTTTGATTCATATCCAGGATATTTCGTGGGAAACCGTTGGCAAATTTTTATTTGAGGCTGGATATAGGCTAGACTCTGAGTGCTCTCATTTGCGATGACTATATCCAATCTCTCTTAGGAAGCGCCCAGTTAACATTGAAGTGAGAGGTTCAACCCGTTTTAAATTTTTTTTATTTTATTACTTTTGGGAAAAAACCGGCCCGTTATTTTCTTTTTCGGAGATTCGATTCGTCCCCGGGTTAAAAGTGATCTCTGTTCTGACGGCGTTATCTAATTTCCCAAAAAGACGTCTAAATTAATTTTCGCGCCTCACTCCATGTAAGTTTCTTTTCTTTTATTCATTCAGCTGTATTTGAATCATTCCGTTCTTCGTCCACAACTAATTATTAAACGAAGCCAGACGATTTCTGTAAAATGAATTCACACAGCGTCTTGATCTACTTTTGGGCAAATCTCAAAATAATTTGTACGTTAACCATCGCATTCTTGTTCCAAACACCGCGCTGAAAATTATCATTCTCGTTCAACGTTCTCGTTCAACAGGGACGTTCCGAAAACTTTGATTTCATTTATTTACTTACATTTGATTACCGTCATATTGAAATAATTTATTTTTAATAAATTTTCCGTATACAGGGAGTTTCATAATTCCCGGACCGCTTAGCCTCATATGCTAACGAACCGTAAATATTTCCCAATATTTAATTAGTTTTTATTTAAAATAGTTTATTTTTAATACATTTTCCGTATACAGGGAGTTTCATAATTCCCGGACCGCTTAGCCTCATATGCTAACGAACCGTAAATATTTCCCAATATTTAATTAGTTTTCATTTAAAATAATTTATTTTTAATACATTTTCCGTATACAGGGAGTTTCATAATTCCCGGACCGCTTAGCCTCATATGCTAACGAACCGTAAATATTTCCCAATATTTAATTAGTTTTCATTTAAAATAGTTTATTTTTAATACATTTTCCGTATACAGGGAGTTTCATAATTCCCGGATCGCTTAGCCTCCTATGCTAGCGAACCGTAAATATTTCTGAATATTTAATTAGTTTTCAATTGTAATAATTTATTTTTAATAAATTTTCTGTATACAGGGAGTTTCATAATTCCCGGACCGCTTAGCCTCCTGTGCTAGCGAACCGTAAATATTTCCCAATATTTAAATAGTTTTCAATTGTATTAATTTATTTTTAACAAATTTTCCGTATACAGGGAGTTTCATAATTTCCAGACCACTTAGCCTCCTGTGCTAGCGAGCCGTAAATATTTCCTAATATTTAAATAGTTTTCATTGTTAATAATGTATTTTTAATAAATTTTAAGAATACAGGGAGCCATTAATATTTAATTAGTTATCAAATGTAGTAATTTATTTTTAATAAATTTTCCGAATACAGGGATCCGTTAATATTAAACTAGCTTCAATTGTAATAATTTACTTTTAATTATTTTTTTTTTCTGTATATAGGGATCCGTGATTACTTTCTTGTAATCTCGTTTAATTGTAATTATTCATTTTATTTAATTTTCTGTTTACCGCCGTGCCAGAACCGTGCACTAGCACCGTTGTATTTTTTTTGTAAATATATATTTTATTACCTATTCCTGTTTCTCTTATTGCTGGTTCTTAATCATTCTCTTTCAGGCTACCGTAGGGTACGAGGTGTAAAGGAGATAAGTGTTTTATTTTTATTTATTCTAGTATAGTGGCTACCTAGCAGTGACCGCCTGGAATTATTTTTACCTCCACTGAGTTTACCTTGAGTACACTCAAAAACTGGCGCCTGAGCAACCCCTATTCGGGAATCACCATCATAGCGCCACACAGACTCACTGATTTACTGTAGGTGAACCAGAAGCCTGTTACAAAATTTTACCTAAACAAAAAATAGGTTGTGTTATTTTTTTTTGTTGTTTTTTTATATGTCCATTCAATAAAATTATTATCAAATTACCCTAACTGTAACCCCATAAACTCTTAAATTACCCAGCCTTCGATGACGTCAGTTTTGATAACGTAGTTGTGTACTAAAGCATTCTCATGAGTTAGACTGCAGCGGTTCTCAAAGTGTACTCCGCAGAGCCCTAGAGCGCCGAAAAGCCTCTGTGGGGGCTCCTCAAAAATACTAATCATAATTAAAAAAAAACTTAAGGAGTCCTATAAGGTTGTAGAGTAAAATAAAATATATCTAAATATTCAAAACTGACTAACTCGAGCGTCGCACTCATTTCTAGACGCTTGACTATAGGTTCGTTCTGGGTTCTTCAGAAATATGTTAGTTTTGTTTTGGTTCACGTTCGTAACTCTTCCAGAACCTTTGGAGCATTCGCTGTTTTGATTTCACCATGACTAGTTCCGAACCTGTAAGTTCTGTGTTTTGGTTTTTCTTGGGAATAGTTCCATAACCATTATCGAACAGTAACTACTGTTTTGGTCTAAAGCGAGAACTGTATCAGATCCCAGACAGCACACATAGTCCATATCCGCATTTGGACATCAAGTGTACGTCCGTTTATGATTATTAATTTGACAGCTGCATAAAGATACCCAGAGGACGTCTGTTTTTGGACTTAATTTTAAGTTTAATAGTATTTTGACGTCCAGTGGACGTCCATCTTAGATTATTATTTATTTAGCCTACCAGATAATATCCATCTAAGTACATACGCTTTTTTTATTTAATTGGTCATTAAAAATTGACAAATTTAATCTATTGCATTTCATTCTATCAGCTGATATTATCTCGTTCGTCATATTGTACAATCAAATTATTGATTTATAAAGTATGTCAAACGAGATTTATGAATCATTTTTAGAATTGACATCATATACAAGTAAAGAATGACTGTTAAAACAATTCCTCTGAATAATTTTAGGCGCAGGATCCATACATGATGAATATCCACAACTTGTCACAAAGACCTTGAATGTTTTTCTTCCGTTTCCAACAACGTACTTTTGCGAAACAGGATTCTCAACCTTTGCATCAACAAAAACAAAATACCGCAATAGACTGGATCAAATTATTCTTTAAATTTTTAATATAAGCTAATTTTTTATTAAAAATCAATATTAATCTAAACGAAATATTAGGGTTGCAAAGAACTCCGTAAATATGGCAACGCTGAATATCTTATTTTACGAATTTACAACTAGTACCTATTTTTATGAATGAAATGTAGTTACCGTAACCTGCCGCAACGTTGCCAATCGGGTCTAACAGCTATTTTGTGTTTCTGACAGTTTCTGTATGACTTCATTTATAAAATACTATTTTTGTGAACTTTTGTGATAAATATAAAGAATTATGGTACATGCATGTGTAGTGTTCAATAAGGTAGATCATTTAAATCGAAATTTATCCTTTTATCGGTAAGTATTTATAGGTTAAGATATGTTGTTTTTATTTGAACCAGTGAAGTAGGGCACCCGTTTTAAGACTGTTTTGACTATACAATTTCTTGTACAAGATTTGATACAATTTCTTAAAGAATTTAAATTGTATAGGATTACATAGCAAATTGTTTGAAAAATGATTATCCAATCTAATTTTTCAGACAATTTACTGCAGGTTGGATAATATACAATTTATATTGTACAAGAAATTGTATCAAAAACTTGTGTAGTCTAAAATAGTCTTAAAACAGTTCTTAAAGTGATATTCCTTTTATAAATTAGTAAATTATTCTTATACCAATAAATAATTATTGAATAGTGGCAAAGAAAATTTAACGTAAAATGTAGAATACCTGAAAAATGATTTACCAATTAGGCTCCTATACATATTTTTTAATATTCTATTTAGGTTTCCGCAAGATCCTGAGAAAAGAAAACTTTGGTTTTCTCTAGTAGGGATCCTTGAAAATGAGCCCCTTCGTAAAAACCCAGAGTTGTGTTCAGAACACTTTTTTCTTGAAGATGTTTTGGTACGTGCAAATGGTGCTAAATATATCAGAAAAGATGCAAACCCCAGACGGTGTGAGGGCTTTCTATTTTTGGATGACTTATCCAACAGGTAAAAATACAAAATAATAATTTTTTATTTACCTCTAAACATTATTTATTACCTATATGTATGTATATCTAATGTATGGGTATTTAGTTCTGATTCAAATGTTTTTGGAACACCACCTGCTGCAAAAAAAACATTGCAGTAAGTAATAACGCTAATAACTAAGCATAAAAAAATTAAATGAAATTTTAGTTAATAAAATTAAGGTATTTAATATATTTAAAACGTTATTTTAAAAATGTTTACAGTTTTTTTACGATATTTTTTGCCATACCATGTTTTTTTTGTAATTATTACTTAAAAAATATATATTTTTAGGACAGTGTTTTATTTAGATACCCCTACCTACTTAATGTTAATATAAAATTTTAAATAATTTTGGTTAACATCCTACCAGGCAAATATATAGTAAATGTCAATAAACTATAAACCAATAAATATTAAAAATCGGAAGGTAACTTGAATTCGGTTGTATTTGAATTTACTTGTACTTGAATTAACCTACATGAAAAAATTATCATAAATTACTAAAAAAATATACATACTTATTTAAGTATTTTTTTAACATACTACTCTGACAATTCTGGTAAGTTTAAAACTCTACGCCACTGGCGAGCATATTATGGGACACTGTTTACAACGTTGTCAGCCGGTCCTAAGAGATTTGTCTTTCTCTCTTCCACTCACTAACAATTTTAAAACAATAATAGTCCGCAATTGTATGGAATTTATGAATGAAACATGTTGTCTCTATGTTGTATAGAATACTCCTAAAAACAGTTTTTTATTATTTTAGGACTCAAATATTTCGTTTTCCGAACGGGTTCTGTCGCCAAAAAGTTTGAGAATAGGTATCCTGGTAGCCTAGTATGCGCCGTCTTATGGATTTATACTTCGGTAAATATTTAGAGATGCTATGTGACAATAAGATATGTTTCACGGCTGATTGGTCTAAATAACATAATCTATCATAAACGTTATGTTGGTTTATGCCGCGAAAAATACCTTAATAATGAAAAGTGTGTCCCTTAATTTCTAAACATTTTAGAGTCAGAAATCATGTAAGATTTAATAGGAATGTACGTACCAATTAAAGTCATTAATAAAACTGGTTTTCTTCCATTTTTATCAGACCAAGGTCCCGCAATCATACAAATGAATATTGGAAAGAGTGAATCTGCAATTGATTTGTACATTAGGATAACATCAGCAGTTGGTTCAACCATTTTTTCTAAATATTTAGTATCATTGTTGGCTTCCTTTCCCAGCCGACTGCAATCGGTTTTATTGTATCCAAGTAAAATGTAACAAGTCCTGTATATGACTTGATTTGTAAAAATCGAACCTATAAAAACATAAAATAAACAAATCAGAATAAAAAATGCTAAATTTATCATTACCTACATTTGTTCTTAATGTAGGTACCTAAATAGTTACCTGTTAGAATAAAGTTGACGAAAGTAAAAAACAGAGGAACCTCAACGGTAAGTGTATTGTACCAGGCCATTTTTTCTAAATACACAATAATACATACACAGCCACTTTAAATTAGAAATATGTTTGACTAGCCATTTCGAAATCTAAAATAAAAATCAGAGGTACCTATTGGATATTCAAGATAATTTTTTTAATACACTAATTAATTATAATTAATTGTAATTGTAATCTGTGAAAAAGATTCAACAATTTTATAAAAAAAAATATTATCAACTATGAGATAATTTATATTGATGTATTTACTAGTAGTACCTACGGGACGGATGATAAGTTTTCCATTTATAGGCCGCCATACACTACGGTGTTACCTGACAATTTTAATTTATCAAGATTTAAAACAATTTTCGTAATGATTAAAAATTATAACAACATTTATATTACGTACTTAATTCAATTATTTTAAATGAATTACAATCTATATTTCCTGTTCTTTTATCGGTTGTAACTAATCAAGTGCTGAGTTTAGTATTCCGTAGGAGTTTAATAAAAAAAGAGTCCACAGCCCCTATAAAATCTACGCCTATGTAATACTTACATTCTAAATTCTAACCTTCATTCATATTATTTTCATGGTTCTGATAATTTGTAAAAACACTCTACACTTTCATTTAAAATAAAAATAATATTAAAATATTATTAAAATAAACATGACATTTCATTATCACTGAAGATATCGACCTCGACTGTTAGGTATATCATTATTATTTTATAACACGTGTCTGCTGCAAGTTTGATTTAATTTTTCGTCTTTGTTTAGTCGCTTGTAGTAGGTAACTGATAGATGGTGGATACATACATGAAAGTGTACAGTTTATCATTTGCGTTACATTTGGGAAGAGATCAAGTATCTTTCTACAGCTGATGCGTCAGTTTTTTCCATTCGCGAAAAAAGGTATTAGGTACTTTATGTAGGTACAAATGAAAATAAATTTACGTATCGTACGATTCGTACGCCTATTAACAGATAATAAAAGAACTAGGATGCTTATGACCAAATAAATGATAACCCAGAACAGTGGCGGCTCGTGACCTAGTCTATGAGAGGAATACTTTTAAAAGGCACTTAATATAAAATTTATTAAAACTTAACATAACTATTTGGTGTTCTGATAGGTAGTATTCCTCTAATTTAGCACAGTTTTTATTAACTTACCTTATTACTTGTGTTCTACCACTTATATTATTATTGTTATTATTATATATTATAAAGGAACTAAACTGGTACATAGAGTTGTATACATAAAATAAAATTAAAAAGAAATTAAATTAAAATTCAGTCATGGGTTATCCCGGGGCTACATAAATCTATCAAACAAAAAAATACATTATGCAAACTAATGAAAAATAATTATCGGAACAAAATAAAATAAGTTTTAAAAATCATCGCAATCACTTAAATTTACTAATAATAAAAATTAAAACTAAATACATACAACTTTGGAGTTGAATCAAAGAGATGTCGATTATACAAATAAAGACTTCAGATGGAGATATTACAAATAATGACTAAAAGCTACCAATAATTTTTTGGGAATATTTTAATACGGTATCATCAAAATTAATTAAAGATCAAAAATTTTATTTAAAAAAAAAAACAACATTAAATCAATATTTTTATCATGCACAGATGACAAAGAAGTTATCTTTCATCGAAAAAATAATAATAACCAGGTCTAGAAAATATAACATCCGAAATTCTTAAAGACTTAAATCAAGAAATTTCTCCAGTATTGGCCTTTTTTTGTAAATAAATTAATTGATGTCGGTATATTTATTACCGAGCAAATTCTATTTTATCAAGCGTTTGAAAAATTTTTGAAACAATTATTGAAAAAAGGATGATGTTGTTTTTAAATAAATATGCAATCCTTTCAGAAAGTCAATACGGATTTCGAAAACAAACCTCAACTTCGGATGCTATAGTAAGATTAACAAAACTTGTTAACAATTCTATAGATAAAAAAATAAAAGTAATTTTAAAAACCGACTTCAAAATCGTTCAGTGCCACATCTTGACCAAATTTATAGGAGACCAACCCTGAGGTACCCTTTATTAACAAAAAAAGAAACAGAAATCGGACAAGGTGGTAAAGAATTATCACAAACATATAAAAAATGAAGATATTGAGGATTTTCTCATGGACCCAATTATTAGATTTCCACCAAATTTATATGGGACCACTCCTGAAGTACCCCTTTTCTAACAAAAGAAGAATTATTGAAATCGGACACCGTGTTAAAGAATTATCGCTGAACATACATAAAAAAAATATTACGACGAATTGACCTCCTCCTTCTTTAAAGTCGGTTAAAAACAACCATGAATGTGCATTATTGTCTATCTTGCAAGGGAATTTGATACAGTTACCATAAAAAACTATCAGAAACTCTTTAAAAATTCAGATAACCTACTAAATGATCAATTAGATATTAATAACTCACCTTTATTATTAAATCTCTTTCCTAGTTTTCTGTGAGATAATCCCGGTAATGATATTATCTTATTGTTATCTGATTGATATTGTGATGTTTGTTTATTTTCAAACAACATTTTATTTATTAATAATTTATTTAAACACTTATTTATTTTAAACAATACTATTTTAATTTATATATACTTCGAATGTCTTTGAATCGCTCACTATTTATATTCACCACTGTCTATCTACTAATTACTATTTATCTTCACTGTCCATATATATATAGAGATTCTTATTTGAAGTGGGATTTTCAAGTAAATTATTTAATAAGAAAACTCCATAGAGTACAAATTAAAAAACCTTTCTCTAATGTATTAAATATCTCAAAATATTATATTACACCCTCGTAGAATATTACTTAACTCATAGATTAATTGCATGGGGTTCCGCATAGACAACCTACAAAAATTAAAATATCTATCTTAAAAAACATATATAAATAATCAAGAACCGTAAATGCGGCCAAAAAGTGACACTTTAAAGCGGCCGTAAAGTAAATGCAGACAAAAAAGTGACATTTTAGAGAGGTTAATAAATCCGCCTAAAAAAATTATTATTTTAAATATGTTGTATCGTTGCATGGCTGCAGTCAAGCGACGTTAAAAGCACTCAGTTCCATGCAGGTACACTCAAAGCTTGTGTGGGACTGTTTGGAAGCCTTAACAGAGCTGGGTAGTCAAAACAGACTTACCTTAGCCTGGGTACCAGGCCACAGGGGACATAATGAGCAATGAAAAGGCTGATTTACTAGACCGACAAGGAGCCTCAAATGATCTTATTGGCCCAGAACCCTTCTGTGGTGCAACAAAAACAATTATCAGAACATGCACAAAGCGGTGGATCTTTAAAAAATCTCAGGAGTGGTGAAAAAACTCACCAGGACAGAGACAGGCCAAAGACTTCTTAAAAAGACCATGACCTAAACTAACCGATCATTTACTAAGCCTTAAAAGTAAAAATACTAGAGTACTAGTAGGTCTAATAACAGGGAATTGTAGGCTTAACAAACATATGTGCAATATCAGTCTGACTGAAGAGACCTTGTGCCGATTCTGTCAAGAAGAGGAGGAAACGGCAGAACACGTATTGTGCTACTGCGAAGGTCTAGCAAGACTGAGAATCCTTACCAAGGGCAACTAGCTATATCGGAGAACTACTTCCCAGTTTATGGAGTCTACTACAAAAGACAGAATTAGACAAGGTTCTCTAAACAATGATTAAAGGATATCCACAATAGATCTGAAAAGGTCGAGGTGGGGGAGGCCACATGGCCCATAGTCCTAATTAAATCTAATCTAATAGCTGCAGGCATACTATTTATTTATAACTTTATCTGTGGGGGAAAATCTATATTGATTTCGGGAAATCCCCTAATTCGATTATACTACACATACATATCGTGGTGTTATGCAATTTAATGTACATAAGTGCTTAAATAGTAGTGTAATACTGCCGTAAATAAAAAAAATATTTGATTTTAAATAATCTAGTTTCATATATTTATAGAAAATACATTCGTAGTAAACTATCCAATGGGACATGAATTTATCCAATAATCGGATAATTATCCGGACTTGGCAACACTGTTAAAATAATAAACTGTCTAATTAGCAACGCGGAAATTTTCGTCGTCCTCTTACATGTAAAATTTCCGTATCTCCTACTAGCGCTACCGACGTTGTCCGATTGGATTGCTCAAAAATTAAAGGTACTACAACTTTTAACCCTGCCAGCCAGCAACATCTGCTAACTGAAAATATATTGAGCCCCCACGCCCAAGCCGCCACTGATCTCAGTGTCGTCTGTAGTTGACATTTGAGCTATTTGTAATGGTTTATTTTGTTTACATTTGTACTTGTAAATAGCCCATAATAGCTTTTTATGCAACCAGTTAGAAATGCCTTATCTTATATGCCGAGGTCCCGCAACATGAACGAGTTACATATAACGACATTTCGTAACGTGTTACATACAGTATTTTGGTAAAAAATAACTGACATCTAGGCAACCAATATTACTTTACTATATTATTAGTTATATGCATAACTTATTGTCGACTTATTTGGATGCTATTCAAAAATTTTAATAGGATTGCCAACAACGTGTCATTTTGACCCTGAGTCTCTGGGTTTGGCGATCATTCTCTGGGCTCCAGAGATTAAAATTTTCCGGAGGGCGCTGTGAACTTAAAATAAACGCAGTGACCCTAGGCCATTTGGACCAGCAGGTGGATGGTTTGAAATGTGAAGAACAAAAAAGGTCTTTTGTTATTCCCCAACAAACATTTTTTTCTGTGTCAGCATCATTGCAATGTTAGCAATCCTAAATTTTAGAGTATTTAACGATTTTTACTCGATATTTCTTTTCTTTTGTAATATAATTATAGAAACGTTTGTAAGGAACAAAGGCTTGCTTGTAAAAATTATAATATTAGCTCGCCGCACTTAGTATATTTGGTTTATATTTATTATTTATTGTTCCCTATTTATTTGTAACCCATATTTACTACCATTTGATTGATATCCTTTACCCGTCGAAAATCTCCGATTGTTTATTCTTTGGTTCAAGGTTTTTAAAGTGTGAGCCTTGAATTAGGTATTTAGTAGCTTATAATTGGGGTTATTTAACCATTTTTTTCAACTTTAGGGAATTCTTAATTGTAACAATAACGGTTATAGTATGTTACTGATACCCTCTAGATACTTATAGTCTGATATCAACTTGATCCTGGAATTATCGTATCTTCATCTGAAGCTACCTAAGTTCTTTCACAAGCTACATTGAAAGCTTGTGCAACATACCCTAATAATAAAACTGGCGCCCGAGTAATCTCCAAAGAAGAATGATTTATTTTGTGAATAGAAAGCATTTTGCACCATGTCGCTAAAGTCTGAAGGACACTTACCTACCCTTATTTTAAAAGATTTCTAGGACAGATATGCTACGCGCATACATCAAATCCGGAGGTGGTTCTCGTTAAATTATTTAATATTCAATGATAATTTGGTTAATTAAAAAACAAAACTTTATATGCTCTAAACACTTTATTTTATCCGCCTAATCCAATAATCGTGAACGGCCTGTTCCCTGTGCAAGAATTTTCAAAATCATATAACATATAGGGTACATATATCGCAGCTGCCAATAAAACAGTTTGTAAGATCAGCATTAACATTAATAACATTGTCACTGCCTTCCAAATAAAATACAATTTTGTAAGAATAAAAATTATTACTGTCCAACTAACTATTTTTTTGAAAATAAAATTTGCTTCTTCGTAGTCTTCTTGATTTACTTCAAATTCTGTAACAAAAGGTATATTAAGAAATATAATTAATACCTATATAGTGTTCAAATTAAAATAACTAAAATGGTACGTAATGGTTTACAACTGCAGGATAATAGCGTATTATAACAATGAGCACCAAATTAAGTTTAATTCTTATTAGCTCTAAAATACATATTCGGCTCGAATGACCATAATGATACGATAGAGCTTCCCCTTATAGATACTGATTCTAACTAAAATCTATATATTTACACCAAAAATTATAAAAGCCAGTTTCAGAAATACATTTAATGACAAGTAAGTTTAACAATAACAAAAACTACATTATATACAGTGTCGGTTTCGATAATATTAACAATGGCGTACAGAGCCAGTTTATAATCTGAACACTAACTTACCAAAATCTTTTGTAAATCAACCAGACATTAAACAAGAACAAGAACAATTTTTCTTGTTATTTTTAGTTTGTTCCTATTACAATTTTGCATTCAATGAAGTTTATACATATAAAGCTTAAATAGCGTTCATGTAAAACATAATTTTCAAAGGAGGGAAAGTATTATAGTGTCCCAAAATTATGTTAAAATTAATCATATTTAATTTTTTAGGAATGTTTATGAGTCAAGGAAAGAAATAAATGGATATTACCTCATACTCTAAAAAAACAGTCATTTATTAAAATTATTTCGTTTCACATATTTGTCATTGAAATAATCATTAAATACATTAACAGTAACATCCCAACAGTCATTTTTACTAAGTATAGTTTTGAAATTAACATTACTGGTATCATCACTTGAGTTTTCATTTTTTTGTCGATATTCATTTTCACATTAGAAGAAACCCTTATCGCAGAATCAACTTCTGTCATATTTTTATTCATAGTATTTGAGGTATTATTAGTTTTATACATTATTCTTGGAGAAAAAGTTTCATTTAAGTTTCCTGAAACAAAATGAATAGTTTCTAACTTCTACTAATCTTGAAATTATTCTAAAAATTCTAAAAATAAGACTCGTTAGTGTTGTCAATTTATTTTAATAAGTAGTACTTAAAAAAACAATAGTGAAAACAAAAACCAAAGAAAAATTGGAGCTGAAAAGAAAAGAAAAATGTGCCCAAGACAGGATTGCCTGGATCTTCTAGTTTATTCTCGATACCTTAACCGGCTTAACAAATTATACCTCTGGAGCACATTGCTACGACGGTCGAATTTGTAAATTTAGGGGTATTATCTCCCCTAGAAGTGTGTTGCAATAATAATAAAAACGATACAGGCGTCAAAATAACTAACCTTAAATTTTTTATATTTCGGTACTCTGTAGTCCATTTTTCCATAAAATACTTATAATATATCTACTACTAAAACATTTACTTAAGGAAATACATTTGAAACAGCTTTTACAAATTCAAAAAATATCTAATTTACTAGCAGGTCATTCCATCACAAAAAAGTCCAATGACAGTTGAGTTTACAGATTTTTTCAAAATATTGGTATTTAAACAAAGTTTTTATAAATCGAATATTCTTTATAGGAAATATTTATAGATAACGATATCAAATCGTAAAATGATTTCAGAAATTGACATCGGCGAGATAATTAGATAATTAACTTATTTAACTACGAAAGGTGATTACTTTCTTAATTAATTACTAATTGATACTACTAACCGACTAAACCAGATACAAAAAGTAGTTATTTTTAACAAGAGTGTAATATACATATTACCAAACAATTTTAAGCTGATTGAAAGGCGAAATTGAACAGAACTTTTTTATGAAAATTATATAGTATCATTGCTACAGTACTATTAATTTGTTCTGTTAAGTTGTTAGGAAATTTAGGAATACAACAATTTAATGTGAAAAAACCAAAGAAACATTTAAAAAATGGGCGCACCTCGCCAGGATTTTAACCGGCGATCGTTATCTTGTCGGATCATTGTTTTGATCGCTCAGCCATCAGGGCAATAAAGGTCAAGCGACCGAAAAAAGAATTGGTGAGATAATATCCATATAACTTAAAAGTGAGCCAATTACCCAATAAGACTAATAAAACACTAAATATGTACAGGGTGAGCGAAACTCGATATCTCAGCTCCATTATGGGACAAGGGAAAAAGATAGGAAAAAGTTGAAAAGAGGTTCTTAAATGGGATAGAATAAGGTCCGTTTTAAGCCCAATTTGCATATTTGTCCATATTTGGAAACTGAGGTAATGACGTCATCGATTTTTTTTTTCGGAAACATACCTGTATTTTTACAAATTTAAAAAGAGCTAATTTTTCTGAACAAATTTTATGAAGAAAAAAATTTGATATCTCATTCACTTTAAAAATTATAAGCAAATTTGTAAAAAAGAAACAAATAATATATTACTTACAAGAGAGAGAAACAGAGCTTGTATGCATAGTCAATCACTAAAACAAATTTTCAATGTGACCACCTCCTACTTCTAAACACTTATCCAATCTCCGTCTTACTTCTCTTACCGAAGCATTACGTAACATTTCTCTAGATAATTCATCGCAAGCAATTCTGATTTTGTCTTTTAAATGTTCCATGTTAACTGATGGTGTTCTGTAAACTTTATTTTTCAAAATTCCCCACAAAAAGAAATCTAGTGGGGTCAAGTCCGGTGATTTAGGCGCCCACTGTATCGGTCCATTTATACCTATCCAATGTTCTCCATAAGTTTCATTCAAATATCGTTGGACAATTCTTGCTTTATGCGGTGGAGCTCCATCATGCTGGAAACACATATTTGCTCGAAGATGTAATGGCAAATTTTCGAGAAGCACAGGCAATTGTTCTTGAAGAAATTGCAAGTATCGCTCACTACATAAAATTCCTTCGTAAAAATATGGACCAATCAAATGCCCATTAATAATACCACACCAAACGTTAATTCCGAAATGCCCTTGGTTTTCAATCGGATTGACAAAATGTGGATTCTCAGTAGCCCAATAATGTTCATTTTTTTTATTGGGCTTACCATTACTAACAAAACGGCTTTCGTCCGTCCATAAAACATGCTGAAAAAATCGATTTTCATACTCTAACGTTTCCATCAGTTGGGCAATATAATTCAATCTTCGTTGTTGATGTTGATCTGATAAGTATTCTAAGTTGTGAAGTTTATAATCGTGGTAACCATTTTCCTTCAAAATTTTTCGTACCGAACTATATTTTAAATTCAACTCACGACAGGCTTGCCGAATCGAATTTCTTGGATGGGTTTCAAAATACTGCAAAACAGTGGCAACAGTATTATCAGAATTGACTCTTTTAGCAATTTTTTTTCCCATTCGAGAAGAAAATGCCTTGTTATTTGAACGTAAATTGCGTTCCAATCTTGCAAATATTTTTAAGCTTGGAATAACACGTTCGGGGTATCTCTGGGCGTATAACTGAACTGCTCTTCTAGGGTTCTTTTGAGATTCCCCATAAACTAATAACATGTCGACTTTTTCATTGTGCGTGAACATTTTTCAAAGCCAAATAACAACAACAATATTTGTCAACCATTAATTTAATTTGACAGATACGTCTTTGCTATTTGTTTCCAAAGGTGACTTGTTTAAATTGTGACTATTCTGAATTTTTGATCATACTTTTTTTTTGACAAATTTGCTTATAATTTTTAAAGTGAAGGAGATATCAAATTTTTTTCTTTATAAAATTTGTTCAGAAAAATTAGCTCTTTTTAAATTTGTAAAAATACAGGTATGTTTCCGAAAAAAAAAAATCGATGACGTCATTACCTCAGTTTCCAAATATGGACAAATATGCAAATTGGGCTTAAAACGGACCTTACTCTATCCCATTTAAGAACCTCTTTTCAACTTTTTCCTATCTTTTTCCCTTGTCCCATAATGGTGCTGAGACATCGAGTTTCGCTCACCCTATACAACAATATATTTTATTAGGTCTAAGTTCGACTAGTTTCGACTATCATGGTCATCTTCAGGCATAATAATTAATGCTGCAAACGTACAAATTTGAATACCATAGTATGCAGTTGACACTGACGGACGACATAATTTTTTTTCTCTGGTTTCTCACATGAGTTAATCTTACCAGCATGGCTCATTATTATATTTAAATACAGTCATCCACAACAACGTGCCATTACAACGAGTAAAAAGGGAACACAAAATCCGTGTCACACAATATTTTATTAAAAATTATTTAAATTAGGCTACCTATTTCGGCATATAGGGTAAGTCCGGGATAGATGCCCCACATTTCCTATTTACCAAATTTTTTACAGAAAAAATATATACATAAATAAAAAGCATTGTGATGAATAAACAAAAAGTATACATTTTTGTACCTCAGGGACTAAAACATGCATTTTATTCTCTCATTTTAGGGACTGAAGTCACAGTTTTACTCCCTCGGGATTAAAAAAAATTTAGTCCCACAAATAACAAAACTAATAGAAACCATAGCAAAGTACTTTATTCGGGAAGTAATATAAAAAGACCTAGAGATTAAAAGTGGAACTTTAGTCCCTTAGTACATAATATACTATTTTACACCTAAACTTAAGACTTAACATGATAATTAACTGTATTGAGTCCCTTAAAAAATAAAAAACAATAGCGTTGACAATCTTTACAGAAGTGTCACTCAGGAGCGCACATACAGGGGAGAAATAGGGGTAATGGAGATAATTGCTCCCCGCCATGAATTTTTAAACCTAACTTTTTATAGGTACTAAAATATATTATTATAAAAATAAAATCTTAAATATTACCACTACTCCCCATACTTCAACTCTGAATGCGCCACTGGTATCAGTTGAAGATGCCTCAATATAAAAAAAATGAGAGGATGGAGGATACTAAAAACAACGACAATAACTATACTAGTTTATCAATTGTTCTTTTTTGCAAGGACTTTTCAGCAGAGGTCTCAAAGATCTTTGTATTTGGAGCAGCCTTCATGACTCCATATTTTTTTTCGTTGTCTCATATATTTCTCCACAGCTAATACATTTAGTTTAATAATACCCCACTAATTTTTCTTTTTCATAAGGCACACTTTTGACGGTGTCAGTATCTGATTCACTGTAAAAGGTTAGGGTATCTTCCCCAAAAATGCGGCCAAGATGCCCCAGTAAAATATCGCGCAACATGCTAAGCAAGTCGAACTCTAACCTATAAAATTTCCAACAAAAATAGAGATACATTTATCATTGACCTACTATGCAAGGCAAAACAAAAAGCAACCGATAATTTTTCGAATAGGATGAAATACATATAACTTACCTTAGTAACAACAAAAATCCAACACATGACTTTCCTATCTAGTTATTATAGGCTTTTCCCGGTTATTTTGTACAACCTATTGCAGCACCTCTATAAATGTTTAGAGGATAAACTAAATATATACATTTTCCACATACATCTACCTCGAAACATTTTTCTATAGATATTCTTTGAAAACGAAAATACTGAAAAATTTAAATTTAGTACTTTTCCTACAATTTTTCCATTACGGTCCATTTTAGAAAAATCATGCATAAACATCGCACTTTTATTTCAACAATATTCATAAAAATCAGAATTTTGCACATTTTGTCAAATTTCTCGAATACGGACCATTTCAGGAAATTTTGACATAAAGCAAAAATTATAGATAAATTTTCTTCCCCAAACGTAAATAACAGATATATTCCATAAAATATAACAATATGTTCCGACTCTGCCCAAAATCTAATCAGTTCATTGGACGCTGGAATAAAACTTAAGTTTAAAATTTGGTGTTTTTCTGTGTATCGGTTCATGAGTTATGGTGGATACACACACACACACACGCATACGCACACGCACACGCACACGCACACGCACACGCACACGCACACGCACACGCACACGCACACGCACACGCACACGCACACGCACACGCACACGCACACGCACACACACACACACACACACACACACACACACACACACACACACACACACACACACACACACACACACACATCGCGAAAGTAGTCAAAATGGATTCAGGGGACCTCAAAACGTAAAAATCCGTCGAAAACTCGAGGTCGAAAAAAATCATGATTCCTATACTTTCCTTATATCTGTATACAGATAGGAAAGTAAAAATGTATCAAAAACTCGAACCACACTTCCGACTAAATACTAGACCTATAAAAGACGACGTAGGAAATCGTAGGGATATGTTCTTGAATTAGTTTTGTCACTACCAAAGTATTTGGTTGGCTGCCTTCTTGGCTAGTGAATCAGCAAGACCTTTTGATGTGACGTGACCTTTGATCCATCTTAAAGTGACCACATTGTTGATGGATACTTCGACCAAAGCTTCGTGACATTTTAGTACTAACCCTGAGTAAGTTCGTGGTCTGTCCAAGGTGAATAGTGCTTGTCTGCTATCTGCATAGATAAGCATGTTCCTTCCAGTGATATTATTTATGGTAACTTCTTTGATTGCTATGAGAATCTCCGTGAGCTTGATTTGAACTTCACTGACACTATTGCCCACAGCCCATTTTGCTTAGATTTAGGTAGGAATCTGGAGTAAATTCTACATCCTGAGTCTTGTTTTGTTTTAAAACCGTTGATGTAGATGTGAGTCATACCTGTCACTTTTGGCTCTTCTATTTGGTTCGTTAATATGTCGCCTCACGCCAAAAGCGATGTCTCGCCTCACCAGATTTCATTAGTATCATCTTTCACAGTACAAAGTAGGGATGTTAAGCATAGCGATACGAAAAGTACAAATCCATTTTTTTTTCGTGACAATATCGAGCAGAAGTAACTTTTTTAAGTAAAATCTCCTATTATAAACCTCGGGCGGGCGCGCTATGGCACTGTATGCCGCTTTTTCAATAATTTACAGATTCTGCAAAAATTGTTAATTGCAGCTTATTACCCGTCTAGCTATACTCAAATGACTATATTTGTCAACCTATTCTGCAGAAACGAAGGTGGTTTTTATTTTCGTCAGTTGCCACTGAGACGTTGGAGTAATAGGTGTTGAGTTTACGGCATTCCATGCCGCGTTGCACCCGATCATGTAATTAAATTAATTCTGGTTTTTTTCACTTATATTACAGTACTCAAAACATTTCTCTAGTTTTTAAAATATGCTTATTTATTTTGCATTTACCAGGACTAGGACGTCTTGAGATTGCCATAGTCTTCTTGCCTTAGCACTCTACTTATTGACGATTGGCCCTAATGTAGTGTGTTACCAACTAACCAAATTCAAAAATAGGTCTGACTCGGTTTAAGCGCGGAAACATGACCGCTTTGTTAAACCTATAGATGAACGCAGTTTATGTTCTGAACTAGTATTGTACAACGCCAAGAACCAGGTTCATTCTAAACCGAGGTTCAACTCGCATTGTACAATCGGGCCTAAGTATTTTTTAAATGTCTAATGACACATCTATTCTTTTTATTCATATATCTAATTTTAAAAAATAATTTTTGCAAAACTTTACTCTTAATAGATCAAAGCCATCACATTTTGCAGTTGCGCAAGAAAGACAACAAATAAAAACAAACTACAAAATTAATCATATATGCATAACAAAATATCTATTTCAGTTCAATATTTTATACCGGGTTTTCAAAATATGGTACAACTGTTTTGAGTAGTTGTATTTTTTGTAGCAAAACAAATTAAAATTAATTTATTTTCGGCATGCCGTGACGCAGCGCGCCTGCTAATTTTATTTTGCGAAGCGCGCCCGCCAGGGTACCTATTCTTAAATCTCAGGAAGTAGAAATTTTGAGGTAAGAATGAGACAAATATACAAATTTTGTGCGTTGTAGATAAAGAGGAAAAACCGGTTTTCTATTCCCTCGAATTCAAGAATAGCTACCCAGAGGGTTAATGCCAAAAAAGTCAAAAAGTGACAGATAAATAAACTAGGGAAAATGTGCGCAGCCTTCCCCCTAATGAGACGCTTATGATCGTAATAGAAACATTTTTCGTGTTGTTTTTAATTGGTCATAAAACATTTAGTATTTGTATCAAGCATGCGCGTCGTTACACAATTCTATAGGGAGGGGCAAAATTTTGAAAAAAAATTAGAATGTTTATTTGTTGGGAAACAAAGAAAATTAAAAATAAAGAAGCAATACAAAATAACGAAAGTCTCTTTAATAAAGAAAATAACCCAACCAAAGAGACTAAAATAAAAAACTAGAAACTTAAAACACATATTTTTAAAAAACAAACAGAAGGTATAATATAAAAGAAAAATAGGAACAAGAAGACACAGTCATACATATTAATTAAAAAAAATAAAGAAAACAAAAATTTAAAAAAATCAAACACGTCGACGAACACAAAAAAAAAACACTTTAGGAAAACGCAAATTTAATATTTCTTCTTGTTTTACCAAAAATATCTATGTCTGTCTATCTGTAACGTGTGGAGGGTGGGTTACCCCCATGGCAATTAGGCCTCATTAGGCCCACTGTGCATCCTCCTGAGATGATAGGCACCTCCTAGCTCGTGACCCAGCCTACAGATTTAATGTAGTTGACAACGTCGCCAAGAGGTGCTTTTCTTATATCGGCCGGTGTTAGCCGATACTCGCCGAACACAAATCTTCTAATAAATGAGAGCGTCGAGCAATCGTAAAGGATATGCTCGATGGTCTCATCTTCTTGTTCGTACCCTCTATAGCCTGACAGCCCCATGATATGGAGATGCTTTCATACTTGGCAATGACCAGTCAGAATGCCTTTGACTAGGCGCTGATTCTGTCTAGTCATAGTCAAGTATTTGTTTGCTGCAGTGTTGTTAGGATAACTTAAGATCTCCCTGGCAACTCTGCAGTTTCTTGTTTCATCGCATCTTTCCTTGAATTTCACAGGAGAATGTTCTTTGATTAGGTCTGTCACTACCGATTCTGTCAGGCCAATAGAAGGGCCAGGTCAACAAAGTATTTGGTTGGCTGCTTTCTTGGCTAGTGAATCAGCAAGACAGTTATCTTTCGATGTGGCGTGACCTTTGATCCATCTTAAGGTGACCACATTGTTGATGGCCAAAGCTTCATGACATTCTAGTACTAACCCTGAGTAAATTTGTGGTCTGTTCAGGGTGAGTAGTGCGTGTGTGCTATCTGTATAGATGAGCATGTTCCTTCCAGTGATATTGTTTCTGGTTATTTTTTTTGCTGCTATGAGAATTCCCGTTAGCTCTGTTTGAACTACACTGGCACTATTTCATGTTTAGGTTTAAAAATCTGGAGTATATTCTACATCCTGAGCCTTGTTTTGTTTTAGAACTGTCGGTGTAGATATGAATCGTACCTGCCACTTCCGGCTCTTCTATATCAATAACAGAAGGCATAATTTCTTTTTTGTTTTCCGAGATTATTTTTCGATGTACGCTCATCATACATAGGCCTGTCAGCCTATTTTCATTCATTATTTACTCCGTACGTGACGGCAGCGCCTACTAATTTATGAACTAACGGACAATATTTGCGTATACTGACAATAAAATTTTTAATTGAATTCGTAATTAAAAAATATATATGTTGATTTTAATAGATGCATATGGATTATAATTAGTTTCCTATCAATAAGTCACAAGATTGCATTCCAGCCGCATTCAATAATCAAAGGCAGACATCTAGTCCTTGTTGAACATTTAAGATTCAAGGGATGTTGAAGAACGTCGTAAAATGATAATTTATTGTTTACTTAAATCCTTTCAATTTTCTAATGTCTACTATTTCCAGTAAGTATTACTGTTGTTATTATTATTAAAATAAAGGTACTTTGCTACTGAAAATTTATATAATTTAAACTGTTTTTTTGGTAGTATTTTTACAATTTACAACATAGCAACTCTGGTTGCTCATTTGTTTGTTTTTACCTATTTTTTAAGAAAAAAGTAAAATGTATACGTTCATTTGATACGCCAAAATTACAAAATATCGCCCTAAAGTGCGTTACTCGCAGCTTGTGCTAGTATCGCTTTTCCTATCATGACTTTGCACTGAGCGAATAGACCGTAAACATGTTTTAACACGCCTTAGCTGCTAAACGTTCTTTCGATTGACGCCATCGTTGGTGAAAGAGCCATAAATATTTTTAAAGCTTTTTGTATGCCTGAATAAAATTCACAATGTTTGGACGCTATATCATTAATGGAGAGCTCATTATATGCACGAAGCTCTTTCGTACTCCAGTTAGCTATCCACGTCTAATATTCAGCTTCAAAATGGTCGATTTCGAATTTTTTCACTATTTTTATTTACTGATCAGTAATGCATCCTACTCGTTGTTGATTAAGTCGTAAAAGCCAGGGGGGAGCAACTGCCCCCCAAACGACGCCCATGGTATCAAGTTCGATTTTTTTAAATGACTGACTTCTGGAGATTAAAGAAAAAAAATATTTTTATTTAACTTTTTTGACGAAGCAAGTTGATTGTATAGGTAAGTTTGGTTAAATCAAAATATTTTGAGCCCATAACTTGTGATAGCTCTAGCCTGTACATTTACGTCGTCATTGTCAAATTAATTTCATACTATGGCATTCAAATTAGTACATTAACAACTTCAATAATTATTAAAGCTGATGATGGACAAAATTAGTCGCACTTAGACCTATTAAAATACATGTGATACAATTATTATTTTTATAGAGAAATTGTTATCAGAAACTAAAGATTTAAATCCAATCCCAATACCCAGATTCTTTTAATTTTTTCTTCAACATCATTGTCTGCCAGAACACTTTTAAACTCTAACACTTCAAACGTTATGAGATCCGCAACCATTATGCATGCACCATTGAATTTCACCACAAAAATACAATTATTATAGTCCTGGGTCCAGGACCGTAACTTTATGGAATATAACTATGTCAAAACATTCTTATCATAGGTCTTAAGATCTAAATGCATCTCCCACATTTAAGGCTGACTCCTATGAAAGCTGTATACATACTGGATACTTCATAGGTTTCTACGTACCTACCCTTTGTTAATAGGAAAATGATTAAATTTTTAAAAAGAAACAGCTGACAAAAACTCAAATTAAAAACATAATATTTATTCTCACCATATTATAATTTATCCGAACAGACTACTGAGCAAACCTGGTCTTCTTTTTAAACAAACCCTTGCAAGATTTCTCGCCAACCTTGGGATGAAGAGAGCAGCCAAAATCAATATTTTCTTCGAAACAAATAACGTTGCGTATATCATTCCTAGCAATATCGATATCTTTAGTAGTTTTGTTATTAATATTATAGGTATGTAGTAAATGTACCGTTTGTTGTGGCCTCTAGATGTTTGCAGCAAGTTACCTAAAATATATTTCATTTTTGTATGTATATCGATAGAGATTTTTTTGTTACAAAACTATTGTAATAATTGGTGGTAGTACCAGTTTATTTGAAAGAATATTATATAAGGAATTAAAAATAAAAATAAAGGTAGCACAGCAATTCAAGTTAACTTAGGCTTGTATTTATAAATCGACTTGAGTCTGATCTATGGACCACTTAAGATAAAATATGTTTTATAATCCCATCGTTTAGAGCATAGTTGGTCTCAGTTCAGACTCTAGCTTGATTCGGTTTAGTAGTAGGGCCTTATAATCACAAAAGAAGACAAGGAAAAGTTGTAATTAATAGTATAATGTATCTATCACTTCTAGGTTCTTTGCGTTGCAGCTAAATATTACAGTGCCGAATACGAGCAATACTTGTAAAGATATCCGCTGGGAAATACCATACAAGATTTCCATCCATTTGGTGTCTTTCGAAGAAGACGCAAAAATCGAGAGTAAAGAGGCTACTAATTACAATCGAAATCTAAAATGCTTTAACTAAAATAAGGGGTCTGAAAAATAATGGTTACCAAATTGGTCCGTTGCGAATAATTCGAGCGGAAAGCTCTTTACCGCTTACAATAAAATGCCGCACTCCGCTGCACCTTGCGCGGCAACTTTTTATTTTAAGCGGCAAAGTAGCACTTTCCGCTCTTAATACACAAATAGCTATTATTTAGATGAAATAGTTTAGATGAGATAAAAGTAGTCACTGTTACTCCTTTAGAAAGACAATAGGATGTAGTAGGATGTAGTAGGGGTCTGTAAAACGTTTATACAAAACTCTAGCACAAATTCTTGAAGCTATGTGAGGCTCTAGCCAAATTTACCTTAGTCCAACATTTGATAGTTTTCAAAATACAGGGTGATATCAGAGTGTAAATATTTATCTTTATAATACGATTAGCATGATTTGGACGAAATCAGATTTAACGCCTATTAATAAATTTTTATGGGGAACTCTTAAAGAGATGGTATAATCGCCTGTAAATAACGAACAAGCATTGTGGACACAAATACAAAATTCAGCAAACGTTTTAGTTATACACAGTGAAGTTGGAGAGAAAGGATACAATTCAACTTTCTCTGTAGAATTCTTCGTAAGCATGATAACAAAAGTCATTTTTAACATTTACATTCGGCCAGTTTTTCAATCAAAGTTTAAAATGAGTTCAGTAAATAAACTGGGTTCAATTAAAAGATGGTGTATTTCAAATGTAGATCATGCCTGAACTTAATTTTTCTACATTGACATAAGTATGTTTACAATTTTGTTTAAATTTTTTGTTCGAAGTAATAAGTGAAGACGATGGTGACAGTGCCCATTTACTGAATGAAATTCTGACTTATAGATAACAAAATTTATAACATAACATAATCGTTCTTATTACCACCGGCTACTTCTATAGAGTACAGCAAGCAAAATTTACCAACAATAATTCTTCTTCGTTAGAAAAATTGGCAGTCCGTCAATTTTTTACCATTTCATACAATTTTTCATCTTCACTTTTAATAAATATGTTTTTTAAAAACGTCAAACTGACAAAGAGTGATTGAAAAACGTTATTGTTGTTAATCTCAGTTCTATATTTGATCAAAGTTCAGGTGAACGAAAGTTAAAACTGTGATTGAAAAACAGGCCCAGAATTTTTAACTAATATTAATTTAACATTTTAGCGTCAGAAATGTAGACATAATTTGTTCTCGATTTTGACCAATTATGTAAATAATTGCTACCTTCTAACTTATGAACATGCTAGATAAAACAAGTCGCACATTTGAAAGGATTCTTGTTTTCCAAGCGTTTGTTATCGAATTTACAACCAGAGACATTTTGTTCGTTAATTAAAAAGATGTTATTATAATCTAATTTATAGCTAAAGCAAATCACTTACCCAAAAAATCCAACTACCCTAGAAAGCAAATTTTTACTAACAGGATTATCACAGTTTCTCATCGTATTGTGATATATGGTAGGCCATATCAATGCAGACCAAATGAGGATTTTAATGGTATTCATACCAACAAGAAAAATTAGACCCAATGTAACTTTAATCTTGAATAATTTGAAAAATATAATTTTTTTAATTTTTTTCAAAACTTCTTTGTCTTTTAGAGCTAATTCACTGCCTCTAGATTCTAAAACAGAAAAAAGAAAAATCAGCAAAAACAATTTAAATTTCTAATCTATTATTTAATAAATCGAAAACTGTATATTTATAATAACAACTTTTTAACTTAACTGAAAATATCTTTGGATGTTCCTTACTGCAAATAGCACTAAAAATCACTTAGTATAGCAGGGGCAGAAGTTGGAAAGGCTTTTGGTAGGTAGAGAGGGGGTAAACGTTAAACCACGTCGGACGACTTCGAGAATTTCGCGGTAAAGTTTACCTGCCAGTGGTGTTTCATAGAATAAGTAATTTTAAACGCTGTTGATAGGTACACGCTAAAGTGTAAACAAATCAAAAAATTATATACACGCGAAACGTCATATTGCTGTGGTGGGAGGTGTTTGTGTGAATGCGTCTTGTTTGTTTTTATTTACGACGTGACTAGCAGTAGTATTTTATAAACCTTAGAAGCAAATTTCACATACATGAACAAATAATAATAATGCCATGACAACAAAAAAACGAAGTAACGACTTCTCGTAGAGTGGCGGCTTTGCCGCCACCAGAAATTTTCAATCCATACCCCGGCCGGCATAAACACCAACGGTCTACACACAGCTCACCTACTCTGTCAAGACGTTTCGCGTGTATATAACTTTTTGAATTGCGTACAAGTTAGCGTGTACCTAGACACTGTGAATTTTAAATTGTTACCGGCGGAACCGGACAATCGGATGTATTTATGGATTAGAAATAATTATTAAACAAGTATTATAATATCCCAAATCATAATTCTACAAAATTTCAACAGCTATTCACAATTTATTAAACTATTTACCAGAAATTGTTTTTAACATTTATAAAATAATTTTGTACGACAATGTATCGCGTCCACTTCGGTTAGCTATGTCGCAAAACTGTAAATTTCTATGTATGAAGTGGGAGAACTCCGAAAAGCCTTCCAACTTCTACCCCTGCTTTACTCCTTTTCCTAAGTTAAAAATTTGTTAAATTTAACATTGTAAAGGCTCTCATGGAGTTTTTAAAGTATGGTCAATACAGAATAGCACAAAGAAAAACAAGTTTATTTGCAATGAATTATATACAGTGAGGATTTAAATTGTGCACTACTCCCCCTTAACTTCAAAATGGAAGAATATAGAGACACGAAACAAAAACAAGGTGAAATGAGAGAGATATTGATATTTTTGTTACATGTACTATACTATCTTTAAATTTTCTAATAGAAAGTAGGGTTATGTGATACCTCATTTGAAAGATATTTTTTTTGTTTTTACGTCTATGCACAGTTTTAGATTTTTTTATGTTTTTATGCCAGGATTGAATTCGGCATCCCCGAAAACACCCGATTAACGAGTTTGGAGCGATTTTCATGCACGCTGTCATTTCTCCCCCAAATCGCCCACCGCGCACCCCCACAGAGCCACCCCCGGGAAAATCTAATGCCAGAATTGAATTCGACATCCCCTATGCAATTTCCCCCCAGAATGACCCCCCCCGGATACCGCTGCAAAGATGCCCCCGAGCCCCCCTGAGCCCCTCCCGGGTAATTCCAATGCCAGAATCGAGTTCGGCAGCCCCGAAAACCCCCCGAGTAACGATTTCCGAGCGATTTTTCTGAGTTTCGTTCCTCTAATGGTGCAAGTAATGATGCAATTGGAAAATGCATTTTCCGGCCCAGAAGGCATTTTACAAAAAATGGCTAAACCAGACGATATAGACTTTTTTCCTGGGACCTTCCTGAACACAATGCAGAAAACCGCATCTCGATATCTGATGTCCCTAAAAATTTCCGTTATTCCGTCGAATTTGATCTAAATGAACTGGACTATTGGCTAGTAAATCAGCAAGACGGTTACCTTTCGATGTGGCGTAAGCTCTGATCAATCTTAATATATTTGATCGATACTTTGTCCAAAGCTTCGTGACATTCTAGTACTAATCCTGAGTAAATTCGTAATATCTCCAGGGTGAGTAGTGCTTGTCTGCTATCTGCATAAATGAGCTTGTTCCCTATAGTGATATTAATTCTGGTGATTTATTTTTCTGTTACTACAATCCCCGTCAGCTCGGTTTGAACTACACTTGCACTTACAGCTCATTTTATGTTTAGGTTTAAGGATCTGGAGTATATTCCACGTACCGAACCTTGTTTTGTTGTCAGTGTAGATATGAATCATACCTGCCACTTCTGACCCTTCTATTTGTTCTGTTATAACTTTGTATGGCTTATAAAAAATATATCTTCGTGAGATAGAGTTCATGTTCGCTTTAGGCGGTAGGAGCGTATCAAGCGCCTCCTGTCAAAAGCGATAACTTGCTTCACCAGATCCTTGATGAGGTCCTATTTCAACCATGCGGAGGCATGTCATTGTCCTCAGAACAACCACTTGGATGTAAATATTAAGGGAAGTGAGACAGAATGACCTCCATGGCTCTGGTCGCTGTGGTTTTCATGGCACCTAGGTCTTATGATGGCCGTGTAAGTCCACGCGACGACTCTGGGGGAGAGACCCCAGTTGTGTCCCACGACATTGTTCATAAGCAATGTATGCTTTTTTTACTCGGTTTTATGCTCTTTTATAGATACAAATAAAATATACTGCATTATTCCTCAAGAAATGTTTTGAAGATATGAATTCCAAGCGAAAAAATTTAAAATACACTTCCAAATCATATAAGCAAATGTACACGGTTATGATTAAACAGCATTGGATAACCATTAGGTATTGTTAATAGAAGCTGAGGCAGATAAGTACGTAAATGTTAGGTCATACCATTTTGCCAAACAAAAATGAAATAAATATGAGAGAATAGGGCATCGCAGTAATAAGATAGTTTTGTTTAAAGCACAATAAATTTTTATTTTTTAAAAACGTGCTTTTCTCCCATTTAAAAAACGCACTGCCTATTCATATGACACTAGTTAAAAAAAATATTCAAAATTTGTTAAAATTCTTATAATTTTACTGTCGACCTGTCGAGACCTGCCGAGGCATCCATATTATTACGACTCTAAGCCACGCCCAGTGCGACGTTTTATCTCTGTGCGAAATATTACTTATAGCGTCTCTTAATAATATTACCTCAATGTAACAATCATGCAATGTAACTTGCAGCACAGAAGGGTGGCTACGACAAAATTATGCCGCCGCCTTAATGAGCCGCCTACGGCGTCGTGCTCAAATTTCGTGTTCGTGCGATATGGCCATCATATCCACTCTTGTTGCACAAACTGCTATTGTTATATTGTTTAGTTAATGATTTTTAGTTTGTAGAATACATTTGTATGTTCTTTACATTAACATTTACTATTTGTGAATATGAAGTCCTGTACAATTTTCCATACACAATTTCGAAAAGGCGTAACAATTTCATTTCACCTGTATAAACAATCAAATTATAATAAATAAATCAGTGTTTGATCAAAATAATAAGATTTTTAGCATAAAAATGTAAACCTGTAAAGTGTAAACCTCGTCCAATTAAACAATCTTAAATTTCATTTTAATACAAATAACCAATTATTGCTTTTTGTTTTCCCAATGAAACTACGCCACTGGAAATTTTCTACGTTTATAAACCGAGTCCTTGTCAAAACAAATAACCTGAAATTCGAGAATATGTTTGCAACATCGCTTAAAATTGAATACGTATAAGTCTCGCTCTATATATCCAAGCTCTGTGATATAGATCCTCAAAACTTTTAATATTTTGGTAAGATTACACACTTTATCACAAAGAACAATTCACAAACTTATTCTTCATTAATTAAATTTTTGCCGGCAAAACAACTTGTTACGCTTTAAAAGTGTAGGTACTAAACGTTAGTGCAATGTACCGAAAATGGACTTAATCGCCGCATTGCTAGATTTATCTTTTCTAGGCTAGAAAGTAGAATCGATACTAGCTGTGCTTTTTCCTGCGTTGAAGTCAAACTTGGGTAAAGCGAATTTCAGGACCAACATGTGCGTCGTGGCGGGAGTTCTATGAAGTCGATTAAAAATAGAGATCTCATATCCAACAACCCCTATGTGCCCACCTACCTCAACAAACAAAAAATAAATAACAATCCTCTACTTGTCATACATAATTGTAAAGCTATTAAAAAATGGTTTCAATTATATGATTTTTACATATTATTTAAAAACCTACTTAGAAAGAAGATTTCATATTTATCTAAATTAAATACTTTTTCTAATTTTGACATATAAATTGACATTTTTGTAATCGTAGCCAGTGTCAAAACGATCTGTTTTATGTCATCAGTTACATATTGTTAAATATTATTTAACTGTTTATAAAAATTCATAATTCAAAATAAAAATAAACTTTTTTTTAGTTTTAAAATCAATTTGAAAGTTTTTTTTTATATATAAAAATAGTTTCTGTTAATGACTTACAACCTAGTAATAATTATGTTTCGGGCCCTATTTTCCATCCTAAATCTGCATAGAATAATCAAAACACTCTCACTCAATACACGACAAAATAGCCCACTTTCTTTAAAACTAACACGCTATGACAAGAGAACCACTTGACAACAAGTGGTTGAGAATAATTATTTATGATTTTCGATTTTCATAAATAATATACCTTCATATGTAAGGTATAAGTTATGCAACTAACGATGCACACGTAACATTGGTTGCATAGATATACAATATTTTTTAAAAGTGAGCAAAAACATACAAAATTGATAATTAATTTTTTTTAAATATTTGAAATTACTTCTTGTTCATTCAAATAAATTAAATTAACTATATAAAATTTTTCTCAACATTTTTCTATGAGAAGTGCAAAAAAAATCTTTGGTTAGTTATTTTTTTTCCAAACAACTTTATAATTTACTCAAAATTAGAAAACATCTTGTATGTAATACGTTACGAAATGCCGTTGGTAGTAACTCGTTCATTTTGCAGGACCTCACTCTGCTCGTCCCATAAATATTCACTCGTTACATAAAATAAGGCATTTCGAAACTGGTTACAGAAATAGTTATTTAATATTTCTAGTCCAGGAGTACTAAATAAATTGTTTTTATTTGGTTTAACTTCCAGTAAATAATACAGGAGGATCTGTTACATTTTCAGACGAACGGTGCTATACTTCATTTTTTTCTTCCCGTCCGACAGTGGCTAAACGAAAGATTCCCAGACAGTTGAATTGGCAGAAGGAGAGCAATTGAATGGCCCCTAAGATCACCTGATTTAACTCCCTTAGACTTTTTTCTTTAGGGACATCTTAAATCCGTTGTTAACGAAACACAACCTACTGATATTGATGATCTTAAAAGGCGAATTACAGCAGGTGAACTTTTCCGAAATTTTAGAGAGGAATTCGGACTTTACTGATAAAATGGACAACATTTCGAACAGTTTTTAAAATAGTAAAATTTCTTGTGCAAATTAAAAGTTATTTTTGTAAAAGTCACGCAACCAAAAAATACAAAATTAAACGTACAGACTTGATATTCCTCCTGTGATTCAACTCGATAGAATAATTTTTGTTTAAATACTGAAACTGAAAACCAAGAATCTCAGTGCAGGCACGTTCCAACTTCTGTAACTTTAAAATGCAATTTTTCTGAACCTTCTGGTCAGAAGATAAAAAACATCTACCCCTCCTAGGAGGTTGAGCCGCGAATGTTGAAAGTATTCATTGTAGGTGTCCCCCTTGAAAATAAAATTGACAGATTTTTGTGATTTTTCATATTATTTACTGGAAGGAAGATATTCAGGGTGGGAAATATTCGGAGTATCACCCTATCTTCAGTCAGTGGCGTAACAAGATAGCCTGGGACCCTGTAGCAACACAAGCATTCAAGCCCTCTCTACCTAAACGTTCCAAATAACTAGTTTAAATAAAATGTATTCAATAATTAAAATAATAATGACAATATTGATAATTATCTGTAGTTCACCGAATGTTTTGTTGTCAAACCGATGCCGACGTACTGTTAAAAGCAACATTACCAAATTCAAATGGTTTAAATAGAAGAACCTAAACATGTTTTAAAATAATAATTGTTAATTTTTATTTGATTAGATTGTGACGGCTTTAAAACACGATGGGCCCCAAAGTCGCGGGATCCCGTGGGATTGCCTTGAACTTCCATATGATAGTTACGCCACTGTCTTTAGTTGATGAGATATTGTAAATTATTAAAAATTAAAGTAAAGAAAAATTTTGTTACGGCAAAATGTTGATTATAAATATAACTAAAATTGCACAAATTACGCATACGTATAAAAAAATATCAATGAAGAAATACCAGAAAACAAAACAATACTGTCTTATCTCACCCCACCAAAAAATGAATTTTACCTTCAAAATTTTTTTAAAAAATCATCTAACATACCCATCACATAAGTTATTACTAATGGGCAAATTTTGAAAAAAATCCAAAATTCAAGTAAGTAAAAAGTTATCTTTTAGATGATTTTTTTTAAATTGTTCTATCTAATCTCTATGTCATTGTTATACAGTTTTTCTATAAATAATAACGTCATTATTTCACTATAAATTATCTCTAAAACTTTTTTAAACGTACAAAATTAACTTACTTTCTGTTATTATAACTGTTTATTACATTACACAGCACAAAGAAAATAATTACCTTCATCAAAGTTCTCAAAGTTGGTAACCAATGCTCTTTTTGAAGAAAAAGCCTCTTCGGGAAACACATAATTCCAACTTTCATCTTCAAAAAAGTTTTCGATCTTCCTTCGTAAGAACTTATAAATTTTCACAAATTCGCTATCAGCTTCTTCGTATTTTAATGATGCATCTGTTTTTTCAATTACTTCCGATTTAGTTAGATTAGAGGTAGCTTCTTTAGCAGGTCCAAAGTTCATATCACTAATAAATTTAATCACGTAATATTTTGCACAATTGTAAAAACTGTTTGATGTTTTACACTTTATATAACTTTCAATCACGTACTCGTCATCTCCCTGAACAAAAGTGTTTGGAATTATTAATAAAATTAGAATTACTGTATAAAAGCGCAGCATAATCATCTTCAACTTATCAAAGATTAATAGGAAAATTTGATCATTTTCTTTATATATTAGTTTGAATATGAAATAGTAGGTTACCAGAAATAAATTTGCAGACGTCTGCCATGCTACCTACTTTTGATCTAATTAGAAGATTATCGCAATTATTAATAATGATTTAAATGATACTTCTACTAGTATGGATCTTTCTTCTTTAAAATCGTCATTTAAATTGACCTATGAACATTTTTTAATTGCAGAATTTTTACAAGGTAAATTATTCAAATAGGTACATGGGACATGAGCCATATCTGACGTAGATATATTATAAATAATCTTTTATTTTTTTGTTTAAGGCGAGAGTTTAATTGCATTTAATTTTAGTTCCAAATGAATTTGAAAACCAGTGGCGGCTTGTAATAATTTAAAATGGGGGTTCAGTTTTTTCCAATAATTTTATTATTTGTAAAACTTTGTACAAGCCAGATAGCACAGGATGTCTCATGGACGTCCTGATTTGGTACCTTGTTGGTCCCGGACCTAAATAGGACGTCTACTGGACTTCCGATTACCGTGAACACTAGGACGTCCTATTTTGGTCCCGTTTCGACAAAGCGTTTGGTTTTCGGTCCGAGTCCAGGGCGTTAATGGGACATCCATAGGACGTCTATGGGACTTTCTATGTACTAGCATCGTTGGTCTTTCAATCGATAACTTGAAATTCAACGTTTTGTTTTTGCAAGAGTATGAGGACAGAAAATCTAACCTATCATTTATTTTCAAATGAACAACAGCTACAATGTTCGGCATTAAATAATTAACTTATATAAGTGAGTTATTAGATTAACGAAGAAAAAAGAAGGTTATATAGTGTTATTTGTTATTTTTTTGATGTTGGTGGTAAAGTGGTTATAAAGTGAAGTGAGTGTTTTGTGTTGAGATGAGAATAAGTAATGTGTATTGGCGGTAGCCGCTGGCTGAAAGAAAATACCTTAATGGCGGAAAGTTGGAACAAAACTAATTTTGACACAATTATGAAACTCAGTTATGTCGACCCAAGCTATAAGTAGGACCCAAGGTTTCATCTTACCAGCGCTGTGTGTTAAATTTAATTCATTCCTGTTTTTTTTTTGTAAACTGAAAACGTTTAACTCTAGCTAGTTTTTTCAGGATAAAAGTTGTTAAATAAAGCCCTTTTAATGTTAACATTTTTACTTTCCTATCTGTATACAGATATAAGGAAAGTATAGGAATCATGATTTTTTTCGACCTCGAGTTTTCGACCTCGAGTTTTCGAAGGATTTTTACGTTTTGTGGTTCCCTGAATCCGTTTTGACTATGATCGCGATGATATGTATATATATGTGTGTGTGTGTGTGTGTGTGTGTGTGTGTGTGTGTGTGTGTGTGTGTGTGTGTGTGTGTGTGTGTGTGTGTGTGTGTGTGTGTGTGTGTGTGTGTGTGTGTGTGTGTGTGTGTGTGTGTGTGTGTGTGTGTGTGTGTGTGTGTGTGTGTGTGTGTGTGTGTGTGTGTGTGTGTGTGTGTGTGTGTGTGTGTGTGTGTGTGTGTGTGTGTGTGTGTGTGTGTGTGTGTGTGTGTGTGTGTGTGTGTGTGTGTGTGTGTGTGTGTGTGTGTGTGTGTGTGTGTGTGTGTGTGTGTGTGTGTGTGTGTGTGTGTGTGTGTGTGTGTGTGTGTGTGTGTGTGTGTGTGTGTGTGTGTGTGTGTGTGTGTGTGTGTGTGTGTGTGTGTGTGTGTGTGTGTGTGTGTGTGTGTGTGTGTGTGTGTGTGTGTGTGTGTGTGTGTGTGTGTGTGTGTGTGTGTGTGTGTGTGTGTGTGTGTGTGTGTGTGTGTGTGTGTGTGTGTGTGTGTGTGTGTGTGTGTGTGTGTGTGTGTGTGTGTGTGTGTGTGTGTGTGTGTGTGTGTGTGTGTGTGTGTGTGTGTGTGTGTGTGTGTGTGTGTGTGTGTGTGTGTGTGTGTGTGTGTGTGTGTGTGTGTGTGTGTGTGTGTGTGTGTGTGTGTGTGTGTGTGTGTGTGTGTGTGTGTGTGTGTGTGTGTGTGTGTGTGTGTGTGTGTGTGTGTGTGTGTGTGTGTGTGTGTGTGTGTGTGTGTGTGTGTGTGTGTGTGTGTGTGTGTGTGTGTGTGTGTGTGTGTGTGTGTGTGTGTGTGTGTGTGTGTGTGTGTGTGTGTGTGTGTGTGTGTGTGTGTGTGTGTGTGTGTGTGTGTGTGTGTGTGTGTGTGTGTGTGTGTGTGTGTGTGTGTGTGTGTGTGTGTGTGTGTGTGTGTGTGTGTGTGTGTGTGTGTGTGTGTGTGTGTGTGTGTGTGTGTGTGTGTGTGTGTGTGTGTGTGTGTGTGTGTGTGTGTGTGTGTGTGTGTGTGTGTGTGTGTGTGTGTGTGTGTGTGTGTGTGTGTGTGTGTGTGTGTGTGTGTGTGTGTGTGTGTGTGTGTGTGTGTGTGTGTGTGTGTGTGTGTGTGTGTGTGTGTGTGTGTGTGTGTGTGTGTGTGTGTGTGTGTGTGTGTGTGTGTGTGTGTGTGTGTGTGTGTGTGTGTGTGTGTGTGTGTGTGTGTGTGTGTGTGTGTGTGTGTGTGTGTGTGTGTGTGTGTGTGTGTGTGTGTGTGTGTGTGTGTGTGTGTGTGTGTGTGTGTGTGTGTGTGTGTGTGTGTGTGTGTGTGTGTGTGTGTGTGTGTGTGTGTGTGTGTGTGTGTGTGTGTGTGTGTGTGTGTGTGTGTGTGTGTGTGTGTGTGTGTGTGTGTGTGTGTGTGTGTGTGTGTGTGTGTGTGTGTGTGTGTGTGTGTGTGTGTGTGTGTGTGTGTGTGTGTGTGTGTGTGTGTGTGTGTGTGTGTGTGTGTGTGTGTGTGTGTGTGTGTGTGTGTGTGTGTGTGTGTGTGTGTGTGTGTGTGTGTGTGTGTGTGTGTGTGTGTGTGTGTGTGTGTGTGTGTGTGTGTGTGTGTGTGTGTGTGTGTGTGTGTGTGTGTGTGTGTGTGTGTGTGTGTGTGTGTGTGTGTGTGTGTGTGTGTGTGAGTGCGTCCGTCCGTCCGTCCGTCCGTCCGTCCGTCCGTCCGTCCGTCCGTCTGTATAACGCATAACTCACGAACCGATACACAGAAAAACACCAAATTTTAAACTTAAGCTTTGTTCCAGCGTCCAATGAGCTGATTAGATTTTGGGCAGAGTCGGAACATCTGGGAGGGGGGTACTTTATAGGTGGTCATTTTTATATTTTATGGAATATATCTGTTATTTATGTTTGGAGAAAAAAATTGTTCAAATAAAAGTTACTTCTAATATTATTATCTATAATTTTATGTCAAAATTTCCTGAAATGGTCCGTATTCGATATCTATAGAAAAATGTTTCGAGGTAGATTTATGTGGAAAATGCATATATTTAGTTTATCCTCTAAACATTTACAGAGGTGCTGCAATAGGTTGTACAAAATAATCGGAAAAAGCCTGTAATAACTAGATAGGAAAGTCATGTGTTGGACACATCAGATTTTTGTTATTACTATTTATGGATTATGGTCAAATATCGTCCCTCGGACGTCTGATTTACGTCCCTAGGACGTCCCGCAAAAACAACGTTTAAGCTTAATTATTGTTCATAACACAGTTGTTTCTAAAGTTTTGGTTAAATTATTTTTCTTAACATAGTTATAGTACTTTTTCAATGTTAATCGATGCTAATTATTAGTTATTAAATATTTTGCTATTAAATTACGCTTTTTATTCTTCTATACTTAGTGTCGCCTAAATAAAATATTTTTTTGGTTTTTGCATAAACGTAGAAAAAATATTGTATGCTAATCGTGCAAAAAGTGTTTATTGCACTTGTTGCATAAATAACTTTGAATGTTACATCTCTGGTCTCTTTAATCTAAAGCTTGAAATACACATTCATTCGTCTTCTAATATGATTAAAATTATATTCCAAATGTAATGCGTATATTCACCGGTGAAATCGCGTGGTCTTCCAACTACATATCTACGATCTTTTTTATTGTTAAACGTAATGTCAAATTTTCAAATGTGAAATGTCACTATTCATTGCCTTTTTTCGACTTTTCGATTTAAAAATCAAAAAGGCATTTCTATTTATTTTCATTTCGTAACTGGTGACATAATCAACTTTTCGTAATCAGTTGAATAATATTCTACTTTATGCAACTGGTTGCATAATAAAGTAGATCGTTTTGACACTTCTATCCTCTTTCTCATGCTTTTCCTTTTTGTCGTCATATTTTTAATCTTGCCTGTGAAAAGATTAAGATCCATCACAACAGAGTACTCAAAACTACAAATCTAAAATGCACTACAAAAAAAAACACTCAATATTTTTGTGTAATCCACACTAAAATGTCTAAAAATACGAAAAAAGTCTAAAAATATTATAAATCTGACACTATTAATTTTTTAAATCGCTCCAACACAATAACGGCACTAATAATATTACAATCCAAACTAAAGATACATCCTACCGTAAAATAAATAAAATACGTAGATACTGTAGGATCGTCCTAGCTCATCCTTCTTTCCGGAGTTACGCAATGCCCTTCAGGTCTTCAAGCGTCTGCAATAACCTATGTTGCTAATTTACACTGCGAGTATGAGTAGAAAGACCGGCTGTCGTTACGCAGCGCTTTTTCCAGGGGTAATTCCTTCTCATTTAAAATTGGTTGATAATTTAAAAAAAAACTTTGTTTAATAATTATTTAGGTATTTGTGCATAGAAAACTGCTACATTGAGACAAAAAATATTGGAACAAAAAAATCTTTTAATCCCATAATTTGCCGAATTTTTATATTTTATCTTTGTAGCAGTCTCGATTAACGACATGAGAAGTAAGCAAAATTTTTGGTAAATGCGTATGCGTCCTGTATACTCTTAAGAGATTTAATTTAAAAAATAATGATATATTGTATCCTCCTTGAAAGTAAAATAAATATTAGTGCGTCCTGGAAAGAAAATATTTGATGAAAATATAAACTAATCCAAAGAGTTTCTTGTATCTTCTGAAAATTAGCAATTAAATTATTGATACTTATAGAATGATTATATTGTAAATATTTTATAATTCTTTTTAGGGAAAATTTACTTCCTACTGAATGTAGTGAAAGAGATTTATAATTAAAACTTGCACATACTGGATCAGAAAATTCAAGTTGTTTCACTGATATTGCTCCAGAAGCTATAGAATATGTAATTTAATTTATAAATAATCTATAAATTCAGAAAAAAAAAGTTATGCTAAAAATAATACGTAAATTTAAAAATGTCCATTTTTAGAAAATATTTATGGCACATATTATTTTGGAGATTATTAAAAGATCTAAAATTCCAAAAACTTAGGTTAGCGACAACTTTGCATTATCGCCTTGGATACATTTCACTTTGTGTTTGGATTTTGTAGGTTTGTTTTTTTCGTGATTTTTAGTAGCTTTGCTGTATTTGGTTGCTGTCAAGTCAACTAGTGTCAAATTCATAATAAAAACACCTTTTACTTCACTTGTATATTTTACACTGAAGATTTCATTTCTGTACTAATTTCACGTAATAATGTCAGTGCGCGTGCGCCTATACTTAATTTACTACTAAAAATTGGTATAGTTGCAAACGGAAAAAATTATTTTTAGTTCTACATTTAGTACTAAATTAATAAATTAATTCGAGAGAAGCTAAAATGGTGGTTCCCACCTTATCGAGACTGAGGCCCACAAGGGTAAACTCGTAGCGTAACAAAAACGAGAAATTATTTAACTTGGAACGAAAGACGATAGTAGTATTAGGACGTTGAATTTTTGGTTTGTGAAGCATTGGCATTACTTAGGTTAAACCATGTGATGATTTTCACAAGCCTATTTATATTCTATTAATAAAGGACAGAAGGATGAGTATTGTAACTATGTTAAAAGAAATAAATTGGCTTTCAGTTCAGAATTATGTTCAGTAGATGACTGATATTTATTTCTAAAATAAAAATGACAGTACCATCCCATCAGATCTATTCAATATAATTCGCAATATCACAACATACAAGAAACCAATCTGACTTTCATGTACGGCAAGCCATCACTAAAAGTTCATAAAATACAATTTTTATTAAAGGTTTAAAAAATTTAATAGACTGCCTACAGAAATTAAAAAAAAAACAACAAAAAATGTATTCAAAAGTAACCTCAAACGGAAGCCGGAGAGGCTAGCTGCCAGCTTAATGTGCATCCACATACTCGCAACAGTTAAGCAGTGGTCTCTCCGGTCACGTCATGGATGCGTGACCGCTGGAGGTTCCACCATGGGATAAATTATTTGTTTTGAGATCATGTACTTTATTTTAAAAAATTACTTAATGTTATATTAATACTACTTACTATGTTTAAATTATTATTAATAGTTTTGCGACGATAGGTTATAGCAACTTATAGTCACAAAACTATTTTTGTGTTAAAGTAGATCCACAGAGAGCAATGTAATTTACAAAGGCCTTCTTTCAACATACAAATAAATGACAACTTTATAATTAAAATGAAAAACACAACAAAATACCTCGGTATCATAATTGATCAAAATTTGAAATGGGTTGATCACATTACGTCATTAAAATCCCAAGGTAAGAAGATTCATTTTTAAATTTTATGAATTGAGGAAATTTATGACTAGAAGTTTACTAATTATTATTTACAATTCGCTGGTTGAATATGTAATCCAAAATCGTATAATTAAAATTATCTACAAAAGACCAGCATTATATCCTACCTCTTTTATATAATAAAAAAGTGTTTTGTATAAGAACATTATATTATCTGTCTTGTTGTACCTTTATTTATGGAAAGCCTGAATTGAGATACACTACAAATTATTTGCAATAAATATCAAAAGAAGCATATATATTTTTAAATAATTTGAAATTTAAGAGCCATTCACACATCACAGTTGACATCTTGATACTTGACAGGCACAGCCAAGCATTATTCTGATTTTTGCCAAATAAAATGGCCGATTAATTATTCTGTGGGGTTGCGACAGAGATCCAGTAAATTTAATGAAGGTGTTTTTGTGGCTAGGGGCGAAATAGTAGTACGCTTAAATTATCACCACCATAAAAAAGTCATTTTTAAGAAACTTTCAAATGATTTTTATGACATTTCAGTTGCTTTTTCATATTTAACGTTTTGTATCATTATTTTTTGGTTATATGCAGTGTTTTTAGTGTGACAACCATCTGGTTTCTTCTTTTTCAATAACGTCATTGTTATTGATTAAGCTATGCTTTTCTTTATGTAAGTACCGGATTATTCGAAGATCTAAATAAGCAGAAGATTGGGAGCTCTATATAAAGGATCGCCGTTGCTATGCTAGATGAAGACCAACATCCAGATTTTCTACATCAAATCATCTACTCATCAACTAAAAAATCCCCTGCACCATATTTATTATTTATGTTTTTTTTTTTATATATTTGGAAATAAAACCTTATCAAAATTATTTCGTTTCCAGTAATTCGAAGAATTTAGTAGTTCACTAAGCAGGGGACCACTAAACTGCTTATATATTTTTCATAAATTGGCAGGCTTGGCGACTAATTTCGAATAAAAATAGCCCTCCAAAATGGCTATGGTTGCAAGTATGAAGGTCGCAACCTGCCTTAGAAATTTCACCTTTACTATCAACAGCTGTTGTTTGACAGGTCGTTAGCGAATTTTTGCAATTTATGGAATGTTAAGAATGTTGACGTTAGAAATAATTGGAATTCCTAAAATTGTCACATAAGAAATGCATAGGCGTATTTAAAAAAAAAAAGAATATTAAAGTAGTTAGGATGAACCGAAAGTTTTGAAAATCAATAGGGTTCTAACTTAGAAGTAATTATTCAAGAAAATCAAAACCGCAAGTCAATCAGAAGTTTTAAAAAATAGGGACAAGAAAATTTTTTCGTCTGCACGAATGCAATACTGAGGCCCCATAGAAGGGGCCTCAGTAATTTAGTGTCGTGACAAACAGCCAGTATTAGTTCTGTCGTCAATAGGTCAGTGACATTGTTTTAGGGTTACTACTAGATTTACTAAAACTACTTTTAACCAACATCAATTAAGTCACTTGGGATACGGGTATTGTTAGACTTTGTACTTTACCTGTGATCTTTTTCATGTCAATAGTTATGACTTCGTTTCCGCATCTTCTTTGTCCAAACTCATCAAGTGTGTTTACGGCCAATTTCATAATCGATAGCTAAAGTGGCCTTTAATGAAAGGAGACTTTAAGCTATTTAAACTATATGGTTAAAAGATACTTTAAAATTAAAGTGTCCTTTAAATTGATTATGAAATTGGCCGTTAATCGTTGTCTGTATTACGGACGTTTTAATATTGCCATTTTCATGCACAGTATTTCCCACGCGAAAGATCCGCTATTGGTAGTATATCTATTTATTAACTTTTTTTTTTCGATAAATTTGTTATTCGATTTTGATTAGTGGACACATTATTATATAGGATGAACAAAAGCATAATATTTTGATATTTTACATTGTTCATACTTGAACAATTTAATTTAAAACATCTTGCTGGAATAAATGTACAAAAATGCAGTCAAATTATTTTATCAACACATTTATTTGACTAGTATTATTTACAATTTCAATTGTTATTTCTGAATAAATAAACCAACACCTTAATTACTATGTATCATTACATTACATTCTGTGTCACAGACTTATTATGCACTATTAATAAAATTGTCTATAGTCGATTGAGGATTTCTTTTCTCTTAGTCATTATGTCCTTGTTTTTATTTTCACCCCTTATTTCATAATAGTATATTATGCAACGATCATGTAATGATGGTTATTAATACACGAGCATTAACCGGGATACGAAACGAGCCAAAGGCGAGTTTCGTATGGTTTATGCGAGTGTTTTAATAACCATTACATGAGAGTTGCATACGCTATTTTTTCTACACCCGATAAATAATCAAGACCTATAAATATTATATTTATATTGGTATTGAACACAATAACAGTAATTACTCGTATTTCTATAAAAAATTCTACAAAATTGTAATTAATGGTATTACTTCAGGTATTGGTATTTCCCTAGATTTTTGCGGTAAAATATTTTGTACTGTATTTTCTGCTTTCTCCGATATATGTGGAGGAGTCTTCTATATCGCTAATATCAGACATTTTAATATTATAATTATCGAAGTTTAGCTACCTACGAAAATTTAATACGTTTTGACAACTAAAATAATTACATAGGAACCTAGGACAAACGTCAAACAGCATGCTTGATTGAAAAATTGTAGGTTTCTATTGATTAAAAATCTGTATCGTAATGAAAAATCTGTATCATAATGGGTATCATTATGAAACGGATTTTGGGCATATAAGTGCATTATTATAATACGGGTGTAGAAAAAACAATTTTTACATATTTGTTATTAATATAAGTTCACAGAAATTCTGGATCGACTTTAGAGTTTTGTTATTACTTGATTTTGAAAATCTATTTCAGTTTTTGTCAGGTATTGGCAGATACTGATTCCGAATTTTCTTCATGAAGTTTGAGATGCCTCTTTAGGTGACTATTTCTTACAAATCCTTTGTTGCAGATATCGCATTTATAAGGACGTTCGGTACCATGCATCTTTTCATGAACTTTCTTTGCATAATTAGTTCTAAATGTTTTGTTACATTCCAATTCGGAACATTTAAAAGGTTTCACACCCCTGAAAAAAAAAAAAAAAAAAAAAAAAAACAAATTTTAAAAAGAATCTATTAATATGCAGGGAGGGCCACTGGTAATTTCTAGGTCTGTGGAGCCAAAACTACTTGTTTTCTTTTTAAATCTGTTTTTAGACAAAGATGTTTACCAGAAAAGCCAACAATTTAAAAATAAATTCCAATTATACATATCAAAGTTAGGTTTTTTTTTTAATTTGAATTTCCCATCATAACAATACCAAATAGTATGAGATTATACAGGTATTTCACACGCTACAACCAGTTTTATATAAAAATCCTGTATAGTGCAAAAGAAACAAATGAAAATCATTTTTTTTGCGGTAAAAGGTTATCGATAATAGTCTAAATGTATGCCGATGCACACCTTTTTTTTTAATAATTATACAAAAATCTGTACAGGTCGAGTCAAAACTTGAGTTTTGACTCACCCTGTATTTGAATACATCATTTTCTCATTTTTTTTTTAATTGACTATCGTATAACTATTTAAAAGTATCCTAATTAAAGTTACATCTGAGTTGAGAATTCCCTATAACTAAAGTTAATAATTTTGGGAGATTTTTAAATTTAAATAACAAAAAAAAAATAATTCACAAAATAATATAATTTTAACCAGCCAGTTGTTAACAGGAAATAGACTGTTAATTAGTAATTAGAATTTAACCAGCTGGTATTTATTATCGAGAGTTTTTGACAATTTCCAATAGGACTTTAACATTCAGTTAAAAATAAATACTAATAGCCAACCAATTCTAGACTCAATCAATTATTAATGCCTACTTTATTCTAAGTTTAACATATTTTTGAGTTGACTTTGAAACCTCAATACTGATAGTTCGTTATTACTAACGTCATTAGTATTGCGATATTTCATTTAAAAAAGTTTAGCCAGTTTTTTAATATGACCGTTAGTCGTCAATAAGAAAAGTATTTCGAGTGTTACATAAAAAATGCTTAGAAATGTGAGTTGAATCATAACTTCCATAAACATTATTATAAGAAATTTTCCTAATTAAATAAAATCTGTCAAAATAACACTTAATAAATTTAGAATAAAGTAGGTATTATGCGAAATTTTTGGTTGCTTTTATTTATTTTTTTACTGAATGTAAAAGTAGCGTTAAGTATTGTCAAAAACTTATTCAGTCGATAATAACTTATAACTGGTTAAATTCTAATTACCAATTAACAAACAGTATACTTCCTATTAACCCGTCACCAGTTAAAATAAGAGTATTATGTGAATGATCTTTTTCTCATTTAAATTTACAAATCTCTCAAAATTATCAACTTTAGGTATAGGGAATGCTTAACTCAAATGAAACTTTAATTAAAGTATTTTTAAATGGTGATATAAAATACAGGATGGTCAATAATAAAAAAAAACTAAGAAAATTTATTTAAGTTTTGACTCACTCTGTACAGATTAGTTTTTAGTTAAAAAAGTAGTGTATTGGCATAAATGTTGACTAATACCCAAAACCTTTTACTGTAAAAAATTGGTTTTTAATTGTTTCTTTTGCACTATACAGGATTCTCATATAAAACTGGTTTTAACATGTGAAACACCCTGTATAATCTCATACTAGTTGATATTATTATAATGGGAAAAGCGAGAACAATTCAAATATAAAATAAAATGCAGGGTGTTCCATTTCGAAAACCTAAATTTGATATGTATCACTTTCTTGGAGGACCCTGTGTAATTAAAATTATTTTTAAATTGTTGCCTTTTCTGATATACATTTTGCTGTGAAAATAGATTTTAAAAAATCATATATTGTTGGCCCTAGAGACAGAGGAGTTACCGGAGGCCCACCCTGTATAAAACACTCTAAATAATTTTCTTCTAATTTTGACTTATAAAGTGACCATTTTTTATAATCGCAGCAAATGTCAAAATTATTTACTTCAAGCAACAATCAATTGCATAATGTTGAACATTATGAAATTTCAGAAGTTGCAAAAAGTAAACAAACCTTTTATGGTTTTAAAATATACATTGGTATTGAAAGTTTATATCAAAGAAGGGCAGGTTAACTTTTAAAAATAAAATTTGGTTAAACTTACAACCTAGTACTAATGTTGTTTTGGCCCTTACTTTCCATTCTAAATCAGCACTAAATAATTAAAACAATACAGAACAAAATAACCCACTTTCCAAATATCTAAACAATTTTAACAAGCAATACATAACAATAAGCCGTTGATAATAAATGATTATGATTTTCTATTTGTCAATAAGAGAATAAAGTTAATCATATGCAACTAACAATACAGGAAAGTAGTAATATTGGTTGCCTATATGTCAGGATTTTGTTACCAAAACACAATTTTATAAATAATCTATTCGAAATTAGAAGAATATTGTATGTAACACGTTAAGAAATGCCGTTTTATACTCCTCGTTCATGTTGCGGGACCTCGCTCTGCTCGTCCCGCAAATATTCACTCGTTACATATTATAAGGCATTTCGTAACTGGTTTCATAAATAGCTATTATGTGGGTATGTAAGAATACACAAACAATTCTATTTTTACATGATTTCGATTTAATTAGATAAAAAAGTTGATCGCCAACCGTCAATAAAGCCATGCATTACCATAGGAGTTTACGGAAGTAAAACACTTTATCTCATTGTAAAAATAAAATATTTTATCTGCCGCTAATATTTGTCAATAGTCTGTAACTGATTTATTTTGAATTCGCTGTTATTTTTCTGTTTATTTACTTTGTCACACTAAAATGTGATGTTATAATATCTCCTTTTGTATTAATTATAATTATTTACGGTTGGCGATAAAAGTTTGTATGGACCACGTCAGCAGTGTCTTTATCGAACTCGCCTGTTTCTTGCCTTGCTCGCTTGGCTCATAATCTCAAGACTAGTTCTATAAAGCATCACTATGATGATTTGGTACACAATATAGTTCTTTTTATAAAATTCGAGATATGCTAAATTGGTGAACCCACCTTATCGGGAATGAGGCCCCCAAGGGCAAACTCGTAGCATAAAAAAAAACGTTAAATTTTTGACAAAAAATCAAAAGACAATTAAAAGTATTGAGACGTTGAATTTTTAGTTCTGTCAAGCTCTGCTAGGCACTGATTTTTAAGAACCATTTCATGTCGCCGTTCACCTTTTGCTTAAGGTTTGCGAATTGTTTGAACAATTTATGTGAAAATATTTGGGCCATTTATCCCTTAAAACTGCCCATGTAAAAATATTTGGGCCCTTTAACCTTTATAGTGCTGGTACAGAGCTGGTTTTATATAAATAGCGCGAATTTGTCGACGGCCAAAGAAGATTCAAATGAAGTGTTGGACAGTTAAGACAAATTGTAATAAATAAATTAGAATTGTGAGTTATAATAGTGCCCAAGTATTATATAAATTAATAAATACGTTATAAATAAATTGAAAATAAAGTGTTTTAAATAAATAAATAAACTGTAAATAAATTAAACTATCGTTACAATACAAAAAAATAGTACGATAAAAGAACATTGTAACCATTACAAAAGGGAACGTGTTTGATCAGGACCATGAAAAATATTCAAAATTCAAATTAATAGGCACATCATAATGGGGAAGACAAAAACTAGGACGAAAGGATGACTCGAGAAATATTGGAACAGACATTTGGTGAACAAGACTGAAGAAATTCCTAACCTAAGGTCTAGAATTAAAGGTGAAGATATTATCGTCAATTAAAAAATTACTTATTTTATTTATATGTTAATTAGTTATTAAACTTACTTGTGAATTTTCATGTGATATTCAAGTCCAGCATTGACAGCAAACGATTTGTTACAAATTTCGCAGCTATATGGTTTCACTCCAGTGTGAGAATTCATATGTCGCTTCAAGTACGATTTTGACTGGAAATCTTTGCCACATTCCGGGCATAAACATCTGCAACAAACAATTGTTAATAAAAACATATTTAATTACAGTGAGGAGAGATTCTGTTTTTATTTTTAATGTTGCAGGATAAGTCTGATAAAACAATTCTTCTCCAGTGTAAGAAGTTTTTTCGCCACAGAGAAACAGGATACATACTTATGATACATAAGAATCGGAAAACACTCGGGCGCAAGATTTATTAATGTGATTTGCTCCACAACCTTTGGATGCGGCGTCAAAAGAACCCATAACACCAGATGGAGATGCGAATTATTCCAGGAGTCAAAGTATACTCAAATTTAAGAAGGCAAAAATTACAGGTTTTAATAATTGTTATTACTACTATAAACAATTTCAAGGTGCTGTAAAGATGTGAAATTGGGATTTATACATAGTTAAATAACCCCAATTAGGTAGCCAAGCAGGTAGGTAAAAGTAACAAATCTATTACTTATGAAAACTATTTACAATTTAAAGATATATTTAGTTATTACAAACAACAATTCAAAGTTAAAAAAAAAAAAATAGTGAATTATCCTAGATTTAGTTCTTAAATTATTATTACCAAAGAATATAAAAATATTGTTCTAATTTTGACATATGAAATTAAATTGAATTTTTTTTTATTACCTTTTTGTTTCTGGTCGCCAGCGATTTTTTCCACCCCTTAAGAAGTACTGTAAGTGCTTCCTAAGATACTCTCTGTCTTTGAAACGCTTTCCACAATGGAAACATAAATGTGGAGGTGCACCTTCTTCATGGAACCTAACATGGTCCGTCAATTTTTCTTTGCGAATAAATGTCTTGTCACAGTATGTACACTAAGGCAAAAATTCAAAAACTGTCATTATGGGATTAGAGATAAGGGTTTCAGGACAAGCTTAATCCAGTTAATACCAGTAATTTATATACATGTTACTACCGAATGCACAATACAATTTTTTAAACAAATAGCTTTTAATGCAAAAATAATGATTACTGTTAAAGGAACTCAGTTTTTCTAGATGCAAGTTAATGAAAGTTGTTTTGAATGCATAGTAAAAATTATTGATACATGCAATTTCACCGATTTTGTGCACCAGAACTAACATACGAAATAAGTAAACATAAAGCATGATCAGATGTTTCCACCAACATAAAATGAATTAAATAAAAATCAAAATGGTCGCATTTTTTTTATTCGTATTGATACCCATCCAAAAAATAGAATCAATCGTCTAAATAAAAAAAAATATGGTTCTATACATACTTTATGAGGCCTCTCTTTAGTATGGACAAGATGGTGCCTGGCGAGAGCTTGCCTTTGCGTGAATCCTGTTCCACAAACATTGCAAGTAAAGGGTTTGATATTCATATGAATAGCCATATGGTTCCTAAGGTATTCATGTCTCTTAAACTGTTTGCCACACAGACTGCACAAGCACAATTCTATCCTAAAAAATAGATTTAAAAAATGGAGAAATTATGATGAATTTTGATTGTATACATAAGTTCATTTAAGAAATTTAAAAAGTCATACAGCCAGTTGCAACAATGTTCAGTAAATTTTATTGGTCTTTTAAACTTTGACAGAGCATAAGAATGTGACATGTCTGAATGACATGAGCTTTAAATTACATCCTGCTAAATAATAATCATTGGCATTTATATAAATACAAAACAGATGGATATTTCACCAAAGAAGAATTGGCTGCAGAGGAGTGGATTATGGTAAAGAACCGTAAGAAGAGACAAATGGATACATCAATTTCTCCTTGACAAATAATCAATAAAAATAACCAACAAAAAACTAAAAAGGTACACCAGCCACCTCCAATAATTGTAGATGGGGTTAAAAACGTTAATAATTTCTATAAAATGAAGTGTGATAAACCAAAAAATATTTCTCCAAAGTGTGTCCATCGTGGAGAAGGTCACCCTGCTAATTACCGCACATGCATTATAGCTAAAGAATTTTAAAGAATAAAAATCAAACAAACGAAGAAGCCAAATTTGCTTCTGCAACCCTATCGGGATAACAAGAAATATATTAATAATAAAAATGAGGCTAATGGCCGTAGTAGTCGACGCCGATGACACCAAATTAAAAAAAAAAATAAAAATGAGATAACAAATATTAATAGAAATAAAGACAAAAAACAACTCAAATAGATATTGAAAACAAAACATATAGCCCAAGTAGCTGAAGGAAACAGGAGAAAACCATATATTCAACAGCCAGTTCAACAAAACACAAAACATACTGATGTAATGCCCCAAAGAATTTTAGATAGACTGGACAAGATGGATAAGCGTATTTCAAATTTGGAACATCGTGCTCAAGGAGCGATCCCTAAAGCTAAACATGGCCAATCATCTTAGAATTTTTGAATGGAACGCAAATGGAATTGCTGCAGTATCAACAAGAACTGCAAACAGTTCTACAATGAGAAAACATTGATGTCTGTCTGATTGCTGAGACACATTTCACTAATTTTAAATTTAAAGGATATAAAGTGACCATACAATCCATCCAGATAACGCGGCAAAAGGACTGCTGTTATAATTAACGAATCTATTTTACACTATTAAAAAATGGATTAGGAAACAGTAGAAGCATCTGTTAATATTAAAACAAAAACTTATGAAATTATAATCACAGCTTTATACTATAGTCCTCCAAGACATGCTATAAAGAAGCATCAATACGTTGACTTCCTGGATAAACAAGGATACAGACAGATTCATAGTGGGAGAATACTTTAATGCAAAACATACTCACTGGGAATCTAGACTGACAACAACCGAAGGTAAAGAACTATTATCATCATGCCATCAAAAAATGTCAACTGGAAAGCCTTCATACTGGCCCACAGATTCGAACAAAATTCTTAATCTCACGAATCTTTTTATAATTAAGAATATCGCCTTAAATTATATGTATATAGAAGAATCTTGAGACATGAACTTAGATCATTCTCCTCACGATGAGTGATACTGTAATCAAAAAGAAAATTTGCGTAAACTAGTCAACAAAGGCAAATACTGGAAAATCTTCAAAACCAACCTACAAGAACTAATTGATCACTCGATTTTATTAAAATATGAGAAACAATTAGACCAAGAAGTTAAATTTTTGTCAAAAATATATTCAACAAGCAGCGTGGTAAAATACTGAGATTAAAAGCAGAGTGCAAGGTAATTAGATTAGAGCTCTTATCTCGAAAAAAAAAAAAAAAAAAAATAGAAGAAAATGGCAACAGCTACAACGTGAAATACGGCGCATTAAAAATAAGTCGATTGGCGAAGACTTAAGTGATTTAACTAACGATAAAAGTACCGATTATTCACTCTGAAAAACTACCAAACGATTAAAAAAAGGCCTACCACCAATGAGAAATAAAGATGGAGGCTGGGTGAATTGTAGGAGGAATATATTGGCCAAGTCATCTGTACATACAAGGTGTAGTGAATTTATAAAATTTTGTAAATGTGTAATGCCAATCTTAATCATCATACATATTGTATATATTATTAGACCAACTAAAAAGGAACTAATGATGTTTTTTTTTAAATTAATTTTTAATTGTACATTTATAATTCAATATTGCACGTTCTGTTATTCTGTAATTGGGTGCATCCCTCTGAAATAAAATATGTGTTTATTTATATCTTCATATGTTTATTGACTAGCTGGAGCATACATTTAAATTTGTGTGCTACTTTTTCCAGAGAAAATTTGTAGTACCTTTTGAATCATATGTAATTATTTTAATATATTTCTATTCATACAGTTCTTAATACAGTCCTGGTTGTAGTAAATAATTTATATACTGCAAATCGATTGCCTAAAAAAATACTGTCAGGGCTATTTTTTACTTTCCTTTCTGTAGAGTCGGTTTTTTTTACTTTAAGAGGAGTATTTACTTGGCTGTAGAGCGGAGCATGCAAGGGTTTCGTAGTACCCCACTTTTAAAGTTTATTTTTGACTTATTCTGAAAGAAAAAAATATGTACGTGTAGGTAAAGGATACATCTATGCTCCTCTGGAAACACTTTTTTAAAATTTGAAACAGTTTTTTCTAAAAAAAAAACACAAAACTCGACTTGTTTTACCCATTTTCTCAATTTTTTTTAGAAAAAACTAAATTGAATTTTGAAAAAGTGGTTCCAGAGGAGCATAGATTTAACCTTTACCTACACACACATATTTTTTTATTTTAAAAATAGTAAAAAATAAACTTTAAAAGTGGGGTACTACGAAACCCTTACATTGCAAGATTTTTCGTCTGGAAAGTGGCGCCTCTCTTAGATTTTTAAGAAATTAATATTTGTGAATGAAAACAATTTATAATATATTTTATTGATGTTTTACGAGGGATGAATAAATTTTACGTATTTGTACACCTTATTTTTTACGTAATTTATTTCTGTAATACTAAGATTGGAATATATATTATATGCAAGGGTTTCATAGTACACCAATTTTACGGATTATTTTTTAATTTTACTAAAAGAAATTTTATGTAAGTACAGGTAAAGGCTTAACCCACACCTCTCTGGATTTACTTTCAAAATATGAATCAGTCTCTTTTGAAAAAATCTAAGAAAAGGAACGAAAAGAAATAGAAATGTTAAAAAATGCTAGAAGAGAACAATATATTTAATTTTTTCCTACAGGAGCATTTATTTTTATTACAATAAAAATAGAAATACGTTAAAAGCTTTTTCATCTAGAAGGTGTTACCAACAAAATATATATCTTTTTCTATTTAGTGAGTGATTTGAATTCATGTTGTTATTTTTTACATACAGTAATTTCGCTCAATTATATTAAATTAATTTTATCATTTATTTATTAAAAAAAAATATATATACGAAATTGGAAGGTATACACTGATATGTGAATTATATGTTTTTGTTTAATGAATACTTCTTCGAGTTAACAATAATTATTAATTCCAGCATGTTAATATCTTTTCAATCCGTTAAAGTAATGTAAATATTTTTTCTTGCTTTCGCGCATGGCTTTGATTTGTCGCACCCTTTGAGGCGCGTTGCAAGAGAACATTTTCTAAAAAGTTAGCCAATGTCTATAAATGAGAAAAACGATTGTGACAAGCTGATTGTACATTGTGGCACAATAGAAGACGGAAACGAGTCAATGCTTTAAAATTTGGAGAAATTTGTAAAAAATCTCGTAAAATCTTTTATTTATTTCTAAAGCCACCCGATATGGCATGGACCATAAATTCAAAACAAAATAAGATTTGGAAATTTATTTGCAAGTAAAAGTTTTTAAATGTGGACATTTTATTGAATTCGAATTTGATTATGTTGCTGCCAGTCTGGATGGAATTAAAAAAAAAACAAAACTCTATGATAGAGTTAAAATGTCCATATGGGGCTGAAGTGCGGACTGTAGCAGAAGAAATATGCAGTAGAGAAATAACTTTTTGAAAAAAGAACAATTCCATTAAGGAGAACCACTATTGGTATTTTCAAATTCAGGGCTAGCTGCACATAACACAAATGGATTTTTGCATTTTGTGCTTTTGGACTTCTGGAGGAATAGAAGTGGAGAAAATATCTCATATTGACAGCTTTTGAGAAGAAAAGATACAAAATAAAATTAATTTTTTTTATATGCAATATGTCTTGCCAGAACTTGTTGACAGCGAAGCAATAGAGACATGGAAGTACGAGACAGAATATTAAATAATTCGTGAGAAATTTTGTTTAATGTTTATTAACATAACGCAAGGAATCTTAAATTATTTTGAATATTTTTATTAATTTAAGAATTACATTTTATTTATTTCTAAAACATGATAGTAGGCGATCCATTTAAGATATGATTAATGTCTTATTATTATATTACACTATTTTAAATTTAGGATTTTACCAGTGGCAGTGGTAATTGATGATAGGTATATAATTATTATTACACCAAATGTTTTAAAAGGCTACACCAACTAGTGGACCACGCTTTTAAATCCCCAAATAATAGTTTCAAGATTTTGATTCGGATTAGAAGTTTTACTATACAGGGTTTTATGTCAAAGCCAAGTCATGTACAGATCGACCAACATAAGCTTTGTCCCAACATCTCACAAAACCGTAATATTACGGTCATCGTCATGCGCAGTAAATAAAAACCTATCAATAAAGCCCAAAGTCGAACGGTTTTTATTTACTGCGCATGACGATGACCGTAATATTACGGTTTTGTGAGATGTTGGGACAAAGCTATAGCTTTGCCTCTGAGAATTGGATGCGTAGTAGACTGGTCGGCGGAGGGGGCGAGAGGTCATTAATGTCCCGGTGAAAGGTCGAAGTCGGTCTTTATCGCACACTAACCCTCTCTGTTTATCGTTTGCGCATCTCAGAGGCAAAGCTATGTTGGTCGATCTGTAGGTATTGTTATTGTAATACGTAGATGAGTAACTATCATCAATAGAAATTTAAAATTCAAACATAAATCTTTGTAACGACGTTATTTAGAACTTTATTAACTTCATAACGGTCAAAAATCTTAGTTAACTTATTTAATTTTAAATATAAATTGATTTTAATTTTAACTTAGAATTTTTCGAAAAGTTCACTATATTGTTTAGTTGTTGCAACTTTACTGCGCTTAAGTAGCGTTCAGATTAAAATATGAATTTATGGAGCTTAACTGAAAAACAGAAACTAATGCTTTCATTCCAAAAAAAGTATTATGGCCAATAAAAAGAATTTCGAATTGTGATATCTGCAAGTCCTTATTTAAAACCTTTAAATTTAATATTATCATTATACAAGAGTTATTTTTACAAATTGATACAAATATCGAACTTAAGTTTGTTGACATAAACATTATTTCCATAATACAAATAAATATATCTCTGTTAAAGAATACTCATAATTTATTAATATATTCATTTAAACATGTTTTTGTTTTTTGTCTGGATGATATTGAATACTAACTTTTTCTATATAACTTCTTATCGACACATTGTGAGATAAAAAAACAGACAATTAATTAAAAGCGTACTCACAATTTCAATGCTATACTGTTTCCCAAATTATGAAAATACTAAAGAATATAAAAAAAAATAAAAAGCCAATTAAACAATGTGTTAATATCTAGAGAAGAACATCGTACTTCTTTTTTAGAAACGAAAAGTAGTTAAAAATTGTGAAAATAGCAACATATTTTTATTTCACAAAAATAATAAGTCAGTTTTTGTTTTTTATGTAAATCATATCATTTTCAAGGCAATAAAACAGAAGAAAAGTCACCGAATACCGATTTCAAAAAGGTCTATTAGTTTTTATAGGAAATGGAAAGAGAAAGAACGCTTTCTAAACGAGTTAAAATTCTTTACTAATTTCGATAACTATAAACGGATTAAGGTATTTTGTGCCGTGTTAAAAAATTTAAGAAAATTTTTGAAGAATATTTCTTTTTTTTTTTAAATTAGTACTTTGACAAACATATACAATATTCTAAAAGATAAATCACATTTATGTGATTATACAAAACTTTAATTTATTTTTCTAAAATAATATGATTGTCCTCTAAAATATATATAGTGGCTCGCAAAAAGTCTGCTTTTTATGTTACTTTTTTCAGAAAATGTTATTCCTGATAAAACTTAGTGTTTAATTAAACCTAAAACTTTATTTATTCAAAAAATTCTGTACCATAAATATAAATTTGGCTGCACAGTGAACTAGGTACTCTTCTAGGAACCGAACCCACATTTTTACACATAAGATTAATTTAAGAAGATGTATATAACTCCACATAGTAGTTTTTTAGTTATTACAAATAATATAGATTATTATATCCTTTTTAACCTACTTCAAAAAGGAGGAGGTTCTCAATTCGTCTGTATATTTTTTTTATGTATGTTCAGCGATAATTCTTTAACACAATGTCCGATTTAAATGATTCTTTTTTGCTGGAAAGGGGGTACTTCCGGGATGGTCCCATATAAATTTGGTCAAAATCTAATAATTGGGTCAATGGGAAAATCCTCAAACTTTTCATTTTTTATGTATGTTTAGCGATAATTCTTTACCACCTCGTCCGATTTCTATAATTCTTTTCGTTAGTAAGGGGGTACCTCAGGGGTGGTCCCATATAAATTTGATTCAGATGTGGTGATGGCACCTGCACGATTTTAAAGTCGGTTTTTTAAAATTACTTTCAATACATCTTACGTAAATTAAAAGTTTAATAATTTGGTGCTTTCTTGATGCGTCGTTTTATGATTTCTTTTTGCGTATGTTTAAGTACAGATAATTATTATTATTACTTGCAGTTTATTTTAAATCATTAAAATACTATTTTGTTGATCCAAAAAAGGCAAAAAAAAAGCCATGTCACATTCAGTGTAATAATAAAAATTAGATATATATAGTATATTATGTACGAACAGACTAAACTTTCACTTTCAATCTCGCCTTTTGTCGTAAAAGACTTTTAAATTTTTACCAGTGGCGTCCGTGCCGGGTTTGAACTGAATATTTTTGAAAAAAAATATGGTGCGCCACTGCTTTTTCTAAAAACCAAAATTATCTTTAAAATTCTTATATATTTTGGAGCAAACTTGGTTTATGACGTACTTTCGTACGAAGCACCCTTTTCGGGTAAGAAAATGAAAACCAGTATATTGAAACTGCTTTTGATATTTTGTTGAAATTTGATAGGAACCCACCATGAGTAGAAACACTTTTTTTGGGAAAAATTTCATCAAAATATCTAGAGTGATAAGAAACTTATGATAAAATAGTTATTTTTTTTTCTTAAAACTTAACACTCAAAGGATTCACACCCTTAAGTATCGGCACTCAATTAATAAATACCCTGTATTAATTGATATTACCTTATTCGAACCAATCGTCTATTTTTTCGTTATTCGTATTTATATTTCACACCTCTATACTCTTAAATGTAACTTAATCTAACTAAACCTATTCTAAATTAAAATATAAAAATAATGTAAAACCCTCTAATAAATCGAACTGCGTTATAACAATATCTCGCAATGCACCGAGAAAAGCAAATACGATTCTGGTTCCCCTAATTTAGGTAACTCTGACTCACTCCGTGTTAGGATTTTTCGGTTCCTTTGTTTTAATTTCGCGCGTTAGAGTTTGGAATACGTATCCCTCGTATCTACAGGCAATTGTTAAAATTATGAATGAATGCGGATTTTGTTTAGTCTCGGAAGTAATTTTGTAGTATTTAGGCTCCACCCTAAAGTTGTAATTTTTATACCTACTAAACTACCGTTGCCCCGCAGGTCTTTCAGTTTGTAATGTAAATTTTCCTCTTAAGAAAATAAATAGTCTTAACAGTATATTCTTAGGCAACCCATTTGTCACTCAGGGCAGTGGTGTAGCTAAACATGAGTTGCATATAAAAATGTTCTTGGCAAAAAGCGGTGTTGCCATATTTCAAAAAACAAGTGAGTTATAAATAATTATTTTATGACCTTTTTTTCAGGCGGTTTAATATAGACTTTCCAAGAAGGCGACTGAAAGGAAGTGGTGGTGGTTGGCAATATCTTCTGAAAGATTTAAGAGAATAAGGCATCGTTATGCAGAACCTAGGCATAGATTTCTGCCCTGCGACAGATCGTTTGCTTTGGTCGGAAAAGAAAAGAGAGTTTACCTGCCAGCGAAATGGAGTCCCAAGATTGAAAACACCAGTAAGAAGTTTATTGTTAAAACTGTTACACAAGATATGATTCCAAAATATAAAGAAGTTCTTGTGCCATTTTATAAGAAAATAAATATTAAGAATAGTTCTGGTATAAAATTCACTCTCGAAATATAAAGTTATAGAATTTAGTGATGAACATAAGAAAACTGTTACATGTTCAGAGTCAGCGTATGGTTCAGCAAGTGAAGATTTTGATCCAAAGAAATGTTGTGTAGCGATTTTTGAAGACATATAAAATAGGATTTATAATGCTTCATTGCCTTTAAAAAAGAATAAGCTATTAAATGACATGGAATTGGCCAGACAGTATGTTGACGATGGTGAAATGTGATACTACCAATAACTTGTACCTGCAGAGACACAAGAATACCAGACATCCAGAACAGAAGATAAAGATCAATAACCTAAGAAGAATATTTCTTTTTTTTATTTTTATGTTTCATTTGTTAGTTTGCTTTTTTTATAATATAATAAGGATATTTATTTAGTTTCTTTACTTTTTGTATCCAAATAACATATAAACTATTTTTTTGTGTGTGTATATTTTTGGCAAAAAACAGACAGCTAAAATTTTGTTTGTTTATTAATTAAAACATGGTATTAATATTAACAAGAACTACATAAAAACTATTTTTACCGCAGAAAAAACAATAATTACATAAAAACAAAATTTGAATTTGTTAGGTTTTCGATTTCACACAAATTTGTAAAAATGGATCTGCCTGGTTATTGCAGTCACCCCTTCAATTATGCTTGCATACTCTAATAAAGAACAAACCAAAGCATTATAAAGAATTATTACCAATGACATATCAATAGAAATTCATTTAATCTTTTTAGTCCTATAAGACACGTGTTCAGAGTTGGGAAAAGAGGGTTGTTGTTGTACATTTTGTGTCCTTATTAAAACGAAATGAAATCTACCGTAAACGTTCACTTAAAGGATCCAATGTCTTTACCAACGAAGAATTGACACCCGGGTTACATAAATTATTCTTAACTGCCAAGAATAAATATGGGCACAAGGTTGTCTGGATAAGGAACTCCAGAATATATTGCAAAAGTGGCAACGCTGTCCAAGTTATTCATAAAGAAATGGACTTGCCTTGAAATTGAGGTTCAGAGAAATAATTATCAGTGTTTTATTTGCAATTTCGTTTCTCAGAACAATATAAAAAAAAAATAATATTGGTTTTATTTTTGAAATAAATATCGTATATTTAATTAGCAATCAATACTTATCTCAACTTATAAATTTGTTTTTCCTTGTTTTCTTGTTTCAATTAATTTGCATTTTATTTGGGATTCTGCTAATTTTGAAAAACTGAATGGTGATAATAATTATTATTCTAGGATTATTAGATTTAATTTTTGTTAAAAGGTTAAATCGTAAACAATGATTAACCTTAGCTAAGATTTATTTTATTTATTTGTGGTTCTTGATGTTATCCGAGGATATCACTAAATTGATAATACTTATTTGATTTGGGAATTTACCAATACACTTTGAAATTGTATTCTGAATGCCGATAATTAAGGCTAGAACTATTATGTTTCTTTTTTGTTTTAGTAATTGTTTATGATTTATGACTAAGATCTATTTTTTTATCTGTTTTAAAGGAATTTTTTTATAGTAAACTGGTAAATTTAACTGTAATAATGATACTTAGTTAATTTAAGGTACCACTATTGTGTTTTATCTTTGGCAATGAATATGAGCTTACAACGTGAATATTGTTTATGCTACACTCTCTACATATCTATTTTCAGAACTGTAGGGGACTCAAGAGTAAGTGTATTGATTTTTTTAGATCTTGTCTTAATGTAAACTATGATATTGTTAGGCAGCACCCTGTAGCGTGCTGCGGTCGTCATAAGTAAAAGAAGACAGAATATTCCAGAAATGTCATTACACGTCAAGAACATTGTAGATGACATTTCGAGAAGGTTCGAGAAGGTCAACAAGCTATATAAGTCGACGACCTGACGTCAGAGTTTTAGTTTTATGAGAGACGTTATACTCAGTTGTAAAGTTATTGTCAAAGTTGAATTATAGTTATTGTAAAGTTCAGTTGACATAAATTGTGATACCAAAAACCAGCGTAACAATATTATAATTGCCAACGAAACATGGTTACAGGAGTCAGTGCATGATGGTGAAATCGTAGACAATAATTTATATAATTTAGTAAGGGCAGATAGGAATTTGGTAATAACAACTAAGAGAACAGGTGGTGGAGTATTTATCGCAGTTAAGAAAAATGTTAAACTCTTAAACATAGTAAAGCATAGTTCTATTTTTGAGGCAGTCATTGTAGAAGTTCAGATTAATTTTGTGAAATACAAATTATGTGCAATATACAGTCCGTCAGGTAGTGCATTTAAAACGTATGAAACTGCTTTAGAATTTTTACAGAATAATTTAGTGAATTTTGACATGAAAAAAGTATATATTATGGGGGATTTTAACATCAATAGTATTTCAGGTTCAATTAATATTTTAAATCATTTTCAAGATTTTGTAGATTTTAATGGATTAAAGTTATTCAATGACAAAAAAATTTCAAGGAAGAACGCTAGATTTAGTTACAGGTTCAGAAAATAATTTTAATAATTGTCTAGTTCAAAGAGATACACTTCCCTTCGTCAATGAAGATTTGTACCATCCATCTTTAAACATCACAATTAGGATTCCCCAACATAAATATGTGTAAAAAGAAGAAATTTCAAATCTCAGTTACAATTTTAAAATAGCTGACTTTAATAGACTAAGTCTAAGAGTGAGAGATGCAGATTGGAGCAAAGTGCTCGATGAGCTATCCAGTGTAAATGTCGCTGTAGACAAATTTTACATTAAATGGAATGAGATTCTGGATGAGTGTGTACCTAAATTCAATTTAAAACGCGGTTCATATAATCATAAACCTTGGTTTTCAAAGGAAATTAAAGACCTACTGAAAGATAAAAAAAATATAGAAGGCTAAGAAATACATAATTTTTTTATGAAAATAAATATAACGAAATGAGGAAGAAAATAAAAAATTTGATTAGAGAAGAAGAAAGAAAATTTATCAATGATATTGAAGATGGGATATGTACAGATATAAATATATTTTGGAATTATGTGAACAATAAAAAGAGTAGTAATTTCACTAGTAACCATTACTTATTTAAAGGGAAAACAATTAAGTCTAATGAAACTGTAAATGCATTCGCAGAATTCTTTGCATCAGTATATTCAACTAATAAACCTTATGTTTCTGAAAATTGTACAAATAATGCTTTAAATTTAAAATTAATAACGGATTTAGAATACAAAGAAGCAATTAAAAAAGCAGTCTGGCATCCCACCAGCATGGTTTTGTCTCAAAAAAATGTGTCAGCACAAATTTGTTTAGTTTTGTAACTACAGAACAAAATTCAACTTGATGTAATATTCACAGACTTTAAAAAAGCATTTGATAAGGTAAATCATGATGTCCTGCTTTTAAAACTGAGTAAATTTGGTTTGACAAATAGTACTCTTACACTATTTAAGAGCTACCTAGAAAATAGATATTCAATTGTTAAGCATAATGGGAACACATCGGGAAAATTTATAGCATATAGTGGAGTGCCACAGGGCTCCAATTTGGGACCCCTCCTTTTTTTAATTTTTATCAATGATTTACCATCTATGCTGAAGTATACGGATGATCTTAAAATTTTTAAAAAAATACAGACTGTTAGGGATTGTGTGAGTTTACAAAAAGATTTAGACAACATAAATGAATGGTGTTACAAAAATAAATTAAATTTCAATACAAAAAAATGTAGCAGTATGACAATAAGTAGATTGAAAAATCCTGTTATTTTCGATTACCTTATAAATGGAGAATTAATAGAACAACATACAGAGGTAAAAGACTTAGGTATAACCTACGATTGTGTTCTTTTTCTAATTATGTAAAAAATATAGTTAAGGCTGCAAATAGAATGCTGGGGTTCATAATTAGGCAAACTAGAAGTTTTACTAACATAGAATCTATAAAAATTCTTTATTATGCTCTAGTTAGACAAAAACTTGAATTTGGAGCTGAGGTATGGATGGGGGAACATCCAACTAATCTATATGAGATTGAAAAAATACAAAATAAATTTCTTAGATATCTTTATTTAAAAAAACTCCATATATACCCAGACTATGATATTGTTAGAACTGCAAACTTAAGAAAATAATTTAATATACCTTCCCTTCACATCAGAAGGAATATCATAATGTTGACTTTTTTATATAAAATTATTAACTATAAAATTAACTCACCTGAGCTACTATACTTAATACGATTTAATGTACCTCCAAGGAGAATAAGACATCCATGTATGTTTAATATTCCTTTAGTTCTTACCACTGGCAGGTTACCTCTTGTGACCATGCTCCGATTGGCAAATAATATTAACACTTTGTATTGATATAGACTAGACACTACCATTTAATATGTTCCGAAAACTTGTATTTAATTATTACATTACTCTTGATTAATTATTACATTACTCTTAATTAATATTAATACTAAATAAGTTGTAATATTAGTTGTAATTACCTACTGTTTATTATTAATATTTATGTATTATGATACTTTTATCCATGTAATAAGACCTTTGGCCTGTTTGGATACAAATAAATAAATAAATAAAAAAGACCATGCAAATAAAATAAAAATTTAAACATGACTGTCATGGGATTTGAAGTAATTAGCTTCCAAGGGAGCTGAAAACCTGACAGTAAACTAGTATTATTGAGCTAATAATAATTGTTTTGATTTATACCTTTTCTTTTTAACTGGAGGCATATCATCCACCTCTGAATTTGTTTCTCCATCAATAAAATCTGATTCATCCAATTTAGTTTGCAGTTGAAAATCAGTTTTTTCAATTTTGACTGAAGGTTCATTTTTTATTTCTTCTGATATTTCATATATTTCAGGTTCTGACATATTATCGTCCACATTATCAGCTAGTTCAGGTTCTAAATCATTAAATTCTGTCTCAATTTTAGGAAATATGTTTGGAATTGTTTTTGTAACAGTCTCTTGCTCATACATTTTAATTTCTTGTTTCGTAATAATAGTATCATATTCTTTAGAAGGTACATTTGGATGATGTTTTTGAATGTGATCTTGTATTTGTTTTTTTCTTCTATATTTTTTACCACAAAGATTACATTCAAAAGGTTTATCACCTAAAAATAGTATATATTTTAAGCAAACTACAAATTAGTAAAATATTAAAAGTAAATGTTTCAGTCTAATCTTCTGTTACCTGTATGAATTAAAAAATGCCTCCATAAAAGACCTTTTTGACTAAACTTCTTATCACAATTTGTACATTCAAATAATTTAATTCCTAAATGAATTGCATTGTGTCTTTTCAATTTTTCAACACTAGAAAAACTTTTACCACATGTTTCACAATAGTTCTTTTTTTTTACATGAGGCTCCCTTAAATTTATGTTACAATTTTGGTTACTAGGACTTTTAGGTAAAACCTCTTCTCCATTTTCTTCTGGCAAGACATTGTTAAAATCTTCCGAAACAACTTCAATTTCGTATGAAATATCTTCATCTTTGATGTTAGTATCATCAACTAACAGATTTTTTAAATAATTATCAGTTACCCGACAAGTTTCAATAAACTTGGATATATCCTCTAACTTATTAGAGCATGTTGTACACAAACTTTGGGGTAACTTATCATCAACTGTAATCTAAAATACAAGGTATTGGTTAAATATTCTAATTGGGGTTATGATTTACTAACCTTCAATTCTGTTATTTTTTCATAAATAATATGCAACTGTGAAGCAAACAAAGATTTTAATTCATTAGAGCTCAAGCATGCTCTACAAAGAAGAGAAAAACTTTGAATATTCATGTCAAATTGATAACAAAACTTAAAAATAACTTCATAAAAGTTGTTATACAACGTTTTTAATATTTTTGATTATTTTGACGTTATATCTGTCATTGTCATTAGCCGAGAAGAACAGGCCCGTTTATAAACCGAACTTACGTGAGTCGGACTTGGGTAAGTCGTCCTTGAACTAAAATCGAAGTTCGGTTACAACGTCTCTAAAGTTCTAGGTGGTTCTGGTGTTTGACTGGAATTTAGAGATGGCTATTAGCAAATATGTAACTGTTATGTACATTTACGGATTTGTTACTACCCATCTCTAAATTCACGCGATATAACCGAACTTCGATTTTCGTTCAAGGACGACTTACCCAAGTCCGACTCAGCTGAGTTTTGTTTATAAATACGGGCCTAAGGCCCGTATTTATAAACAGAACTTACGAGTCGGACTTGGGTAAGTCGTCCTTGAACGAAAATCGAAGTTCGGTTACAACGTATCTAAAGCTCTAGGTGGTTCTGGTGTTAGACTCGAATTTAGAGATGGATATTAGCAAATCTGTAACTGTTACGTACATACGAATTTGTTGCTTACCCATCTCTAAATTCACGCCATATAACCGAACTTCGATTTTCGTCAGCTGAGTTTTGTTTATAAATACGGGCCTTACTCATTAGTTTCTCAAATCTGTGAAGTGCGTGTCGATTTGTGACGTCACTGCAGAACCTCGTACATTAATTTAAATTAGCTATATTGTTTTGTAAGATATATCAAGGGGCACGAGTAAGTGTTCTGTGAGGGGCACTCTGTGATGGCAGAGTAAGTGTTCTGTGGTGATGGCATCATACAAGACCTGCAGGGTTATTCTACTAAATTTATAGCCCGGCTACAAGTTGGATTTTGGCTTGAACTTTATATATTCCTACTTCAAAATCCAACTTGTAGCCGGGCTATAAACTTGTAGCCGGGCTATAAATTTAGTAGAATAACCCTCCGAGCAATTACTACTAGAGGGAGTCTTCCCCCCTTCCCCGCGCTAAATTTTGTTAGCAACATCTACTCCCCCCGAGGGGGAAAATACCTCTTCTGTAATTGGCTTATTTAATCAGCGTTGCCAAGTTTGACAGCGCCAGAAGTGTTCTGTGAGCGCCAATTCTGACACTTTCTGACACATGTCAATTTCTTATTTGTATTTTACGGAAAATATTATTATTTATAACGTTGTAAGGGTTGTAAATGTATATTTAAGATTTATTATCTCTAATAATATGGTAAAAACATGCGTTATGTGTAAAAGGCCTGTTGAAAATGCTTCTTCAAGATAATATCATAAGTAAGTACAGACACAACCTAATTATCAGAGGCGGTGCATTAGGCAATCGCCTTTAATTTGCAATTAAACTTTCTTATTTGCTTATCGAAAAATTAAAATTAAGAGCAAGTAAACTCCAGCTAAGTTCGTCTTCATCCGTCTGTCTCATAATGATTATAGTAAAGGTTAATTACTTATTATTTTAATATCACATCTTTGTAAAGTTTATTATTATTTTTTTAGGTTTCCTTTTCTTGATATGAGAAAGAAATACATGGTTCCAAAATATAGGAATTCAACAAGTGACCACCTGAATAACTTTTTATGCTAATGAACATTTTTATTATAGACCTCAGGGGAGGAAAATATTAACGAAAAATGCAATTTCGACGAAAGAAGTATAATAATCAATCCTGTCACTACTTCTACACTATATTCATCTGCTACTAAAATACTAAAACAGCAAGTAAGTTTATTTCAAAAAGAATGTTTAAGGAAAAAGGCATAGCCATTTTTTTGTTGACACTTTTTTTTAAATAATCTAAAAGACTAATTTTTTGTATTGTTTAAATTTTCATTTTTTGTACTTAATTTGTTTTAGGTTTAAACAAAATGAACTTCTAAGATATGCATGGAATATCCCAAAAGAGCTAAGGAAGGTTTTAAAATTCTTAAGAAAACTATTCAGAGCCAAAAACATAAAATAGTCTTCCTGTCCAAAATATAAATAGGTATAAATATTTAGATATTATGAGTGATTGTGATTATGAGTACATTTTTGTTGGTGAAATAGGATATATTAAGATGTCTTATTGTTTTCTCTGATTATCTTAAAAGTTAGAATAATATACAAAGACTGTTATAACAAAAAAGAGATATACCTTTACTTAAACACAAAATTAGTCAGTTCAATTGTACAATAATTTAAAGCATAAATCCAGAAAACTTTAAAAATGTGTTTTTACTATAACAAGGACATAATTATTAAAAAAACTTGGCACATTAACTTTGACGATAGGTTTTTACAATATATATTATACAAATCACAATGAACTACACAAAGCGACAGTATTAATAATTTAGCAATAAAAAAGTTAAGTGCAATGATGACATTAAAAGTTGAGTTTCTCGAAATACTTTTTTTAAATTGTCTCAGTACCTACCTAGTATTTTTCTAGCCCAATGATATTATATGAATGTGCATTGTGTGATATCTTATATTTTAGGAATAAAATGATATATTTTTTGCAGGTTTCTGTTAACAACGATTCCAAGAACTTTTGAATATATTATTAAAACGGCCTTTGCAAATATAATTCTCAATTAAGAGCTTTTGATCTAACATTAAATTTTTGTTCTCCATTAGGTTACAGCTTCCTAAGAAGAAAGTTTAACAAGACTCCAGACTCAAAATATCAAAATTTTACCAATCAATTGATGGTTCTACTAGTTTCCATAGGAAAATTCTCCTCGAAACTACTAAAAGAAAAGTGGCAGAGGCAACCGATGAAGGCAAAAAAGTCTTTTGCAAAACTATAAATTTGTTTAAGAATCTAATTATTGTTTGAAGTTTTACCATTAATAATTTTTGATAACGATTTAAGATTATGAAGTTTTATTATGTATTTTACTCTTTGTTTAAATTTTTATTAGGACCAAAATAAATTATAATTTTCATTTCAACTACAAAAACCCTCATAATATTAAAAGAGGAAAAAACGTTAGATTAGTTATGTTCAGGAATAAACTCTTTAAACATATATCTACTTAAAATGTGTTACTTTTAGAAGGTATGTTATTAACTTTCCATTTGTACTTGTATTAATTTATTTCATTTCATTATCTGTTGTATTTTCAAATTGATTTTGATATTAATCTTATCTATTTATATATTTCTTATATTCCCATATATGTTTTTGTTCATTGAAACAAACGTTTATTAGCTTATTAAATATAATGAATTCATATTGTTTTATTATATGCTTGCATGAATGATTACTTTTATTTCCTTTTAAAAATGAACTTCGAAGATAAAGCCGAAACGGTGCCGGTGAGAGAGAATAAAAAATTAGACGAAAGTGACGATATTTACTGGAGCTTTCATCTACACCTGAGCCAGCAAGATTCGTCTTCCCTTCATCCTTACATTCTCCAGATTTACAGAGAAAACGCCGTCCTCTTTAACATATCTAGACCTTTTTTGACGGGGACTATACCACTACATTATCAGCTTTATTTGTTATCCCGAGCAATTTAAATGCATTCGTAATTGCTCATTCTCATCTCTTATAGATTCAGTACTCAGTTTTCTTATTTTTAGTTACGTTTGCACTGCTCTTTTATTTTCACAGCTTTAATTCTATAATGCTGTAACGCTACAATATGGATCCATTTTTGTGGTTTATACTATTTAATGTTATTCGTAAGTGACCAACCTATTATAATAATTAAAGATTATTGTATACAGGCCTGAAGATGTTTCTGTAAGGCCGAAACTAGTCGCTACTGTATTTATTTATAATTAAATTGATGTTAAGGTTTTATTCTTCAATTGAAAAAATTAGACCGTTACAGTGATTTTGTTTCATTTCCTGCATTAGACACATATAAGACGGTATTCTTTTTAAATATAGTAAAATTAGCAAATTTTTTAGTTTTTTTTTACAATTAAAATGTTTGGACAATGTGTGTTTTTATAGATAAATGATACGCCACTGAACAAGAAGGATGTTTACCTTCCCCCTTGTGCCCGCTTCCTCACTTCCTCTACAGATGTTGCTAACACAACAATCGTCTACAAACTCGTTTTCACGCTCCCTCTATTAGTAATTGCTCGGAGGAATAACCCTGCTGGTGTTCTTTGTAGCTTTTCTATTAGGCTATTTTCGAGTTTGTAGCTTGACTCGGGTCTGCAAAAACAGCGTATCCGGTAGGTTAGCGGATATATGTGTAGCGGCACTAGCTCGGGCCCGGCTCAGTTTTTGTAACTTTTTAGTAACTATAGGTAGTTTTTAAAACATTCTTTTTTAGATATTTTTTCTTTATTAGGAATAATCCATTTAATACATGTAGCGCCATCTATGTCGTAACTAGCGCAACTCGATAGTGTGACTATTTGTTGATAGATGGCGCCAATGTTACAATCACGAATTGTGGCCATCTTTCATCCAGTATAACAGGAAGTCGTTGAAAGACGGAAATATTTTCAGTCGATAGACCAATGCTGACAACTACAAATATTCAGATTTTTATTCTGATTAGTTTTGCCATATTGTTTAATGTGGTATCAACAAAAATCACCTTGTTATGTATCTAAAATTTGTTTAAAACAGTTTTCCAAATCATCCTTGTTAGACATACAAATCAAAACACAAATACGCAAATATTCCCTTGTTACATAAAATAAGGCATTTCGTAACTGGTTGCATAAATAGCTATTTCGAAACCAGTTTCATAACGTTTGTGCAATTGGTTTCGTAAAGTATATAATTTTGGCACTTGCTGCGGTTGGAAAAAATGTCACTTATATGTCAAAATTATAAAATGCCTTATTTTATCTAACGAGTTCACATACTTTGATTACTATACGGGGCAAGAGAGAGATCCGACACGCCCAACATAGGACGCGGCCATTTTGAGCCCTATGACACTAAAGAATCAGATCGCTCACTCTGCGTCGGCACTTTTTATCTCAATGTTCCAGTTTATACACTGCGCAACTCAGATAATACAATATGTGACAACCGCCTATAATAAAACAGCAGTCTTCTGCGTATCCTGAATTTGTATCCCTGGAGAGGATGTTATTTTGGAACTTTCAACTGGTCCGAGTGAGCTAACTGATTCTTTATCAATAAACTGTGACTCCAAAAATAATATTCACTGACACTGACAGCAGCAAACAAAATATCAGGTGCGTTTTAATCATCCTCTTCTGCTTCGGAATTGTCGGTTTTCTTGTTTTAATCTGACAGGTTAAAACGACTAAACCGACAATTCCGGAAGCAGAAGCGGATGATTAAAACGCACCTGATATTTTGCTTGCTGCTGTCAGTGTCAGTGAATATTATTTTTGAAGTCACAGTTTATTGTTAAAGAATCAGTTAGCTCATTATTCGGACCAGTTGAAAGTTCCAAAATAACATCCACTCCAGGGATACAAATTCAGGATACGCAGAAGACTGCTGTTTTATTATAGGCGGTTGTCATATATTGTATTATCCGAGTTGCACAGTGTATAAACTGAAACATTGAGATCCAAAGTGCCGACGCAGAGTGAGCGATCTGATTCTTTAGCTGTAAACTGTGTCACAGGGTTCAAAATGGCCGCGCCCTATGTTGGGCGTGTCGGACCTCTCTCTTGCCTCGTATAGTAATCAAAGTATGTGTTCTAACCTGTCAGAATAAAACAAGAAAACCGACAATTCCGAATCAGAAGCGGATGATTAAAACGCACCTATTAAAAATATTGCGCCAAGATGTAGGCAACACGTAATAAGGGTTCAAAATGGCGGAGTTTTCTATCTCCTTTTAAAAGGCACTCAGAAAGCTGCGCAGTGCGACCATTCTCGGTATAGTAAAAGAAAATCAAAGTATGTGAACGAGTTACATAAAACAGCATTTCGTAGCGAGTTACCTACATGCAATATTTTTTGAAATTTTGAGTAGATTATTAAAATTGTGTTTTGGTAAAAAATTACTGACTTGTTAGGTGCATATGTAACATTTTATTGACAAATAGAACATAATATTAAAAAATTGTTCTCAACAACTTTTGTAGTGTGTTTATATCACTGATCTGTATTATTTTAGATCAGCGGTTTATATGGCTTAGGACCGATTCCACCATGGGCGTCGTTAAAAAATTCTATAGGGAGGGGCAAAAGTTTGAAAATATTTAGAATGTTTATTTGTTGGAAAACAAAGAAAATGAAAAATAAAAGAGAATTTTCTTATGATGGATTTAATTACTCCGTGACGTCATGGCTTACTTCCGGTTTTTCCAGAAATAACAGAAAATCGCAATTTATTTTTTATTTTTAAATGAAAACCCTTTTTCTTATTGAACATATGAATTTCTGGGACATTTTAGAGATTTTAGTAAAATCTCAATTGAGACATGAACATTTCAAATAAAACCAAATATTTATATAATCTTATTATTAAAATGTACTTGAAATCAAGTACCAATATTACAAAAGTAGAGGTAGGTATATTACAAACGCAATTACACATTTGCGATAGTAGAAGCTACCTATAATAAAGCTCTGAACGATTGGGCACAATTAGCTAAATAGTATAATAAGGTACCAATATTGCAAAGGTTCACTAGAAGCATGAATGGTGAACGATTGTACAAAAGTATATTTATATAAGGTATGTTTTAAAGGTTCACTAGATTTTTATCAAGATGGCAATTGTACGATGCTAAAGCTAGATCGGTGAATAATAATAGACGACTGCAACAATGGTACATATACTAGAGGATAGCTGAGTTTCCTGATTTCTTACCTGTAGACGTAGAGATATATCATCTTTTTAAATCAAGCCTTTTAACTTTTTTTGTATAGATATGTACCTACATACATTTTTATTAGTTTATTATTTATGCGAAGGTGATAAATATTCTTTTATTGTAATCATATGTGGCTTGCAAATATTTTTATTTATGCTATAATGTAACATAAATATATGACAATTTATTAGAAGATGATAAATTATAATATTATATAAAAAGATTTTACTTTTCCACAAAATATTAAATAAAAAAGATATTGACCTGCTTGTTCAACTATTATTAAAGGAAATGATATAGAAATTAAAAAATATATATTTAAATCGTTACATGCACTTATTTTTAGATAATTTTGCCTTAATTTGTTGTTTTACATAAAACAACCAATGTTATAGTGTATTGATATTTTTTTGAATTTTACAAATTTTATGCTTGATTATAGATTTCCAAGTTAGGTATGCTGATTTTATAAAGACCAACTCTCTGTATACTCGAGAGCATCATCTGTGATTTCTCTCAACTTTTCTTATGGGTTCTGATGGTTAGATTTCCAGGTACATCAAGCCTGTTGAAGAGAATGAACTGCATGAATCTGATGTTTTTTTAAATATAGACGTATCATGTACCTAGCTATAGATTCACTTTTTATAAAATGTCAGGTGTTACATATTCTGCTTTAGACAATTCTGTAGTATTTACTTTTGCTTCTAAAATTCCTAGAATGCCGTCAGGTACGAAGGAAACCTTAACTATAATATTTTTAAAATGTATTTTTAGTTTGATTAAGTATATTATTACCCAAAAGTTATTTTTGTAAATCTCTGTTATACGTAAGTGGTGTAAAATGTAACTGTAAATGTATCTTCTCGTTTACAACGATTTATCTGCTATTCTTTGTTTTTATTGTAGTCAAACCATTTTGTATTGGGTAACTAATTAATGAAATAGTAAATTTACACCAGGCGTTGTAATCTGAAATAAAGACAATGATTTAGAAAATATTTTTCTATTTTATAGAGGAACCTTACCAAATCTACTTAAATGTATAAAACATAATTTAGGTATAAATTCTTAAAGTTAAAACACAAACATGATAAATGACAAGAAAACGTGACAAGTGACAATTGACATAAACATAAACGTTCCGAATTCAGATTGTGATGTTTATAGTACTTCTCGAGGATACATATTTTATTGCAAATTAAATTATTACGTTGTGTTAACATAACAGGTAGGTTAAATAGGTTAGTAACAAATATAAGTTTTGCGAGGTTATGATTTCCCTTAACAACCTCCCTTGAACGTTGCAGTTACGTTGTATAGTAATGTTATTACGCCCCCTTAAAACAACATTGCCCAAAGGCTTGGTAACGTTATGTGCTAGCTGGACTGGGTTGTAAGTTTAACCAAATTCTATTTTTATGAGTCAACCTGCATGTCCTTTTTAGATATTAACTTTCAATAATGTTTATTATTGATTTTAGAACCAAAAAATGTTTATTTTTATTTGTTTTCTTTTCGTAACTGGTGACAATGAAATTTTTGAAACCAGTTTCATAATTTCCAACATTATGCAACTGGTTGCGTAAAGTAGATAATTTTGACAATTGCTGCGCTGCGATTACAAAAAATATCACTTTATATGCCAAACTAAGAAAAAATATATTATTTATGTCACAAGAGTGAGAATAAATTCAAAATAATTCGACACATTTGTTTAAAAACTTGTTGCCAGGTAATAGTCAAGACGCAACAATTACTTAAACTAAAAATCTGATGTGTCCAACACATGACTTTCCTATCTAGTTATATAAATGTTTAGAGGATAAACTAAATATATACATTGTCCACATACATCTACCTCGAAACATTTTTCTATAGATATTCATGGAAAACGAAAATACTGAAAAATTTTAATTTCCTACAATTTTTTCATTACGGTCCATTTTAGAAAAATCATGTATAAACAAAAATTATAGAGATCGATATCGCAAACAACTTTTATTTCAAAAACTTTCATAATAAAAATCAGAATTTTGCACATTTTGTCAAATTTCTCGAATACGGACCATTTCAGGAAATTTTTACATAAAACAAAAATTACAGATAATAATATTAGAAGTAACTTTTATTTGAACAATTTTCCTCTCCAAACATAAATAACAGATATATTCCATAAAATATAAAAACGGCCTCCCATAAAGTACCCCCCCAGATGTTCCGACTTTGTCCAAAATCTAATCGTTTCACGTCAGGCCGAAATAAACCTTAAGTTTAAAATTTAATGTTTTTTTCTTTATCTGTTTTTGAGTTTTTTTCAATATTCGAAATTTACACATTTTCTCAAATATCTCGAATACGGTCCATTTTAGAGAAATTATGTAGAGAATAAAAATTATAGAGAATTATATTACAAACAACTTTTATTTGAACAATTTTTATAAAAAAATATTTTTTTTACATTTTGTCAAATTTCTCGAATACGGACCATTTTAGGAAAATTTTGTATAGAACAAAAATTATAGATAATAATATTAGAAGTAACTTTTATTTAAAGAATTTTCTTCTCCAAACGTAAATAACAGATATATTCCATAAAATATAAAAATGACCACCTATAAAGTACCCCCCCAAATGTTCCGACTCTGCCCAAAATCTAATCAGCTCATAAGACGCTGAAACAAAGCTTAAGTTTAAAATTTGGTGTTTTTCTGTGTATCGGTTCATGAGTTATGCGTTATACAGACACACACACACACACAGACACACAGACACACAGACACACAGACACACACACACACACACACACACACACACACACACACACACACACACACACACACACACACACACACACACACACACACACACACACACACACACAGACATCATCGCGAAAATAGTCAAAACGGATTCAGGGGACCTCAAAACGTAAAAATCCGTCGAAAACTCGAGGTCGAAAAAAATCATGATTCCTATACTTTCCTTATATCTGTATACAGATAGGAAAGTAAAAATATGTAATAAGAGTAGATAGACTAAGTTACCATGACCCCACATAGGGAATTCAACGTGTAAGAGTGAGAGGTAACCTACGAGATATGGCGTTCACGTAAACGAGGCCATTTTCATCATTTTGCGAAAAGACAAATAACCTACGAGATATGGCGTTCACGTAAAGGAGGCCATTTTCATCATTTTGCGAAAAGACATCTAACCAAACCGCACCATTTTGCCAAAAACGGTCGTTAGACAGCTGCCCGTGGCCCCGGGGCCCGCCACGAGGCGCGCGCCACGCGGAGTCGCGCCGATGAACATAACCCCACTTTTAACGGTCGATCCGTCAATTGCCCCGATGAGGATTTCCGCGATAGACAAAGCGGATTCTCCACCACATAGGGAATTCAAAGTGTAAGAGTGAGAGGTACATATTCAATGGCTAAGAGTGAGACAGACGGTCTGAGAGGAAAACGGGGTAGTGGGGGGAGTGGGGGGATTAAATTTCGTCGAATAGAATTTTTGCGTAGTGGTAAAGCCAAAAGGGCCTTAGCGTATATCTTCACTGCTATTGGTCCGATTTAAATGGGAAAAACGGCATTATGAAGAGAGCGTGATATAGATTAAAGTTGAAAAGAAAAAATCATGCGCAATGACAGGACAAAAGGACCTTAGCGTATATCTTCACTGCTATTGGTCTGATTTAAATGGGAAAAACGGCATTATGAAGAGAGCGTGATATAGATTGACATCGAAAAGAAAAAATCATGCGCAGTGACAGGACAAAAGGACCTTAGCGTGTATCTCAGCTATCGTTAGTCCGATTTAAATGGGAAAAACGGCATTATGAAGAGAGAGGAATATAGATTAACATACAAGAGAAAAATCATGCGCAGTGGCAGGACAAAAGGACCTTAGCGTGTATCTCAGCTATCGTTGGTTCGATCTAAATGAGGAAAAGGGGGCTATGTAGAGAGCGTGATATAGATTAACATACAAGAGAAAAATCATGCGCAATGATAGGACAAAAGGACCTTAGCGTGTATCTCAGCTATCGTTGGTTCGATCTAAATGGGGAAAAGGGGGCTATGTAGAGAGCGTGATATAGATTAACATACAAGAGAAAAATCATGCACAATGATAGGACAAAAGGACCTTAGCGTGTATCTCAGCTATCGTTGGTTCGATTTAAATGGGAAAAAATTATGAAGAGAGCGTGATATAGATTAAAGTTGAAAAGAAAAAATCATGCGCAATGCCATAAGGACCTTAGCGTATATCTTCACTGCTATTGGTCCGATTTAAACGGGAAAAAGGGGGTTATATAGAGAGAGGGGCACCGAAAAGTTTGACGTTTGACGTTTAACGACTGACGTTTGACGTTTGACGTTTACCGTTTTGACGTTTGACGTTCGACGTTTCACGTTTGACGTTTCACGTTTGACGTTTACCGTTTGACGTTTCACGTTTGACGTTTGACGTTTGACGTTTGACGTTTCACGTTTGACGTTTCACGTTTCACGTTTGACGTTTCACGTTTGACGTTTACCGTTTTGACGTTTGACGTTTCACGTTTGACGTTTCACGTTTGACGTTTACCGTTTTGACGTTTGACGTTTCACGTTTGACGTTTCACGTTTGACGCTTGACTGTTAGTTTCTGCTAGTATCGAGGGTACAATAACTACTGCTACTACTACAGCTGGGTTGGCCGAGCGTCAAGGTTAACAACCCAGATCTCCGAGAGGAGGCGTATCCTACACCCGACAATATTAGTAAAATAAGTATAGTATTCAGTATTGAAATGTCTAGCGAAGAGAATAGACGTAGAATTGAAGAGTTTGCAGAGAAAGTTCAAAAACTAAGAAGAGACATAAAATTATATGAAGATAAAAAACAAGTTTTAAAAGACCTATCAAATTTAAGTCTTTGGGATAAAGGCTTTGAGAGATATTATCCTAGAAGAATCCAACCGACGCAAATATGGCCATCTTAAAGGCTAATTTCATTATACTTACGGCTATATTAAACAACGTACTGTATACCAATGTACCGTTGGGCGTACAACAGATGGCGATACGTTTTGATAATCAAACGGAATGGCGAAAGATGAATTTCTCGGTGGTAAATAATATGAAGCTAAATACGTTTTCCATAGCAATCGATGAAGCAAAGAGATACAAATTAAAATTGATTTTTAATGATGGCACTGAAGGAGAATTCAAAGATTGGCATGCTGTTACGACTCCACCACCACCACCGATCGATTTGAGTGACATGTCAGAGCCCAAATATTCTAAATTATATGTAGTTAGTTGTATAACACTATCATCTACTTTGTTTATAATATTGAAAATTATTGTAAAAATTATAAATAAAAAATTTTATTCTTCTTGTAAAACGAAAATAAATGCATGAAATTAATAAGGAGTTTCAATTAAAAACCTTTTTTTTTCATTTATAATCATTTATTAATAACAAAAATTACAAAGGTATGCAATTAAGAAACCATTGGCGTAGACTTTCGACGTTCTTCTGGGTACATTTAAATGATCCATTGGCATGGTACATGCAGGTTTTGGAGTCACTACTGAATTTTTCTGTTGCACACGGGGTTCCATCGAACTTGCATACATCTACTATTATAGGACGTGACACGTGACACTTTTTTAGTAAAAATTCGGCTTTTTCACTTCCTCGCACGTAAATACAATCAGCATGGTTTAGTAAATATGTTTCCAGAATCGAGTTTAACTTGGAATAATCCACGTCTCCAGAGGAATAGTTAATCCCATGAATATGTTTCTCAACATATCTAGCGCTAATTCTATCAGGCGTATTTAGGTTAGAATAAGGTGTAGGCGGTGTGAACAAAGCATGGTATTGTTTACAACCAATTGCGATACTCAATTCCTTTGGATGAAAAATACCGTCGATGCAGAAGCCTTGGATGTCAACGAATGCGATCCTCATGATGACAGAAACGAGACTGAGAGACTTATATAATACTCTTAACTACTTCCGTAAGAGGATGATATTCCATCAAACGATCATGAATTATGATGCAATATGCTTTGGTATTAGCGGGGAATCCTGTATCTGCTTCTATTTCCAATTTTACGTCAACCGTAGAAGATTTCATGGTCTCTTCCTGCTTTGAACAATCAATCACAAATAATGCGTAGCGTTTGAACGTTTCATAGTTTAGAAGAGCCGTTTTCGGTGTACCGGTTATATAGTTTGCATTAAATTCTGTGTAGTTGTAGTGAGCAATAGCATAGTCGTCTTCTTTAAAATCTAAAAGCATTCGTTCGTTTGGCCAATATTCCCCGTTTAGAGATACTCTAACACCGGTTAGGTTAACATTATCAAATTTAGTGGGGTCGCTACTTAGTTTATTCCGCCTGTCAGTTTGGAAGCAAACTAATATATATCGTGGACGTTCTACGGCAGCACTAGTCTTTACGGCCCAAATTTCTCGTTTAGAATCTTTAGTTATTGATGGTAGTTCATTTAATTCCCAGTTTCTAAACGGAATCAATATAGGGCGATCATTTTTGATGGGTTCCATAAGTTTAATTTTAATCTCGTCATTAGGGAAGATATGTTTAATTTTTACTTCCATACTTTCAATTATCAATTTAACGGTTGTAGAGGTCATACCACTACCTCCGGTTATAGGCTGCTCTGTGACAATGACACAATCATTATCGTTACGTGATCGAACTAAACGAAATGTTTGTCTACCATAGGTAATCATAGTATAATCATTGAAAACGTTGAAAATGTGTTTAAGAGGCATAAGCAAATTAAAATGTTTTGAACCATTCAGAAGTGGGTTATCGGGATAATTCCATCCCGCAATACTCATGAAACGGCTGTATTCCGGTCCATAGCATGTTAAGGCTCGTACGGTGCTTACGATTCCAGGATCTCTAACGACTTCTATTTCTCTAGAGCATTCGCTGTAGGAACAGCTATCGAAAAGAAACGCTCCAAAATTGGGTGCTAATTCACATTTTCCACCACCAGTAATTTCCAATTTTCCTTTAATTTCCAATAGAGTGTCAGGCATTGCGAAAAATGCATCAGATTGATTTATGATAAATTCAATGACGTCGCTGTTGTTGAACGATTTAACGTATGGACTATAGGATCGATATTCTTCTTTTCTAATGGTATCATCAAATCGTGGTTTTTTATAAAGGTTGAATTTTGGATCGATATCACCTTCATCGAATCGAAAACGTTTCATCACCGGTTCATCACCATCATCATCATGCTGGTGTTTTCCCATTTCGTTTAGGTTTTAATCCAATCGATTTAAGAAATAATAGGTTTTGTGTAGATATAACGACCTGTCGCTGAGGAGCTCTGGTTGGTACTGACAACGTCACGTATGCAGAAGTGTTTATAACTAAACCCATTTAACGTTCTTGTAACTCCAAATGAAGAGTACTTAGTTCACCGCGAAAGTTTACGGGTCTCTGCTGCTGATCAAGCGCCACAACAGTTATGTTTGTTATTTCTCTGCTACTGCTTACAGGTAAGTATATCGGATTATGTGGACGTTCTATAATCTGATATCCAGGATTTTCGATTATCGGAAACTCGTATATTGAATGCGTAGGTCTATCTCCGTAGAAGGCTCCTTCAGTAATGTTACAATCAAAGTGTATGCTAGATACTTTTATAATGTTTACAGGTAGATCCGATGCATACTTTCGGTCTGGAGCAAGAATTGTCTTGGAAAATCCTAAAATATTACCAAGACTATCATCCTGTACAAATGAAATAGCGTGATTTCGACAGTATATTTCGCATTTGAGAGTATTGTTATTCGGCTGCAATGAAAACTCGTCAATGCTGTTGGTTCGCACCTCCAGTTCCTTCTTTATATATTTTTCGATATCCGTAATTTCATAGCACCCCGTAGGAATTTCGATGGTCTTTAATTTTTTTCGATTATTATTTTCGTAATAGTAAAACTTTTCACCATCAATATTGGGTATTGAATTGTACGAACAGAACCCCAACAATCCTAGAAAATATGAATTTTCAGGATTTAATATGATTGGGGTCTGCGGAACGAATGAGAACTCGTTAGTGGTACTCGTTAAAGTTAACAACATGACTGATGTAGAATGAGTGATGTAAGGATTTATATACATATACACATTTATAATTTTTATCATTTATTTTTTAAAATAATAATTACAAGCGTGACAATCAGCCTGCGCATCTGCAGGCCCATCAAAGTGAGTTTGAGCGTCAGGTCTATTATAATGTACGTAACAAGGTAAACGAATTTGTAAATTAAAATTACATTTATATTCATTAGGTAACTTGTGCCAAACATCCAACAATTCTCCAGGTCTAACGTGCCGTATCAAATAGTCGACAGGAAGTATGCTTAGTTCATCTTCTTTAAGGGATTGCAGCGTCCTTTTTCCGTCTATGTACGCTAGTATGGCCTCCATTGTATAGAAACTTTAAACATAAATGTCCACAATTAATTTGGTTATAAGTTTGATATGGATCGTCGTTGTAAAATATTTTTGCTTTACCTAAATAACGAACAAGTTCTTTCGGCGGCTTTAGATTACCGAATGAATCAAAATAGTCTACGATATCGTTTATCTTTCTATAAGCTACCCAATGAGTTCCTTGATTTCTCCACGTATCTAAATTTAAAATGGCGGATTCTTTTTGGTGAGATGTCTTTGGTAAAGTGTCTCTCATAAAAACTCCACGAAAATATGGTATTTTTAAACGTTTAGCATACGCAATCAAGTCTTTATCGTATAGAGGTCTAGAGGGTAGCTTCAACGGTAGTTTTTTTGTTTCTTTAAAAATAATCCCAATCCTCCTTTTGCGTTTTTTCGTAAATATAATCCTTTACCAATAGATTCCATAGCTCTATTATGTCTTTGATCTTCTTCAAGTTTCTTTTGAGCATTCTTGGCATCGATGACTGTCTTGGCGATGCCGGCCGCGCCTCCTGATAACGCACCAAGAGCCGATAGACCAGCAAATAATGGAATCAAAGGAAGGAATCCTCCGCTCTTTGGAATCGGAATTATCCTAGGAATTCTAACACTTTTTCGCCCTCCAGATTTTTTAATTAACATTCGTGCTACTTTCAACGCATGAGCGGCTGACTTTTTCAGATCCGATGAAGGATTCTTCTTCAAAGATTTTCCTACTTTTCCTGTAATCGCTCCTAACCCAAGTTTTCGTTTAGCCACTTTAAGCATCCAAGCAACAGCTTGGTCGCCTAATCCTGCACCCATTTTACGTTTAGCCTTCATTCCTGTAGTAACAAGCCAAGCGGCTGATTTTTCACCAAAAGTCGCGTCCTTCGACTTGACGCGTTCCCAAGCTTTGTTTTCAAGTTCCCAATCGGCTTTATGGCGTTCGTCTAAAGAATGATTCTTAGAATATGCAATATCGTGTGCTTTACATGCAGTATCCAAAGGATTAATGCCAGGATCACCACGCGCAAGACGTTTTTGTAATTTAGTACCGGGTCCACAGTATCTATAACCCGGAAAATGAAGTTCAAACGGTAACTTGTTGATAATAGTATTGAGAACACCTTGTCCCTCGTACACCAACATTTAGAATGATGTATACTTTAGTGAATTTGCTTATATATAGGGTATCGCAATAAAATTACGATAAACGATGAAGGTAGTTCAACAGACTCAGACGTTGCCCATAAGCAACTTAGATTTTAATACGGAAAAAACTGAAAGTAAACATGGTAAATTATTACCTAATTCGTTTCGTGCTATTATATGTGGACCTAGTGGATGCGGGAAAACGAACGCAATGATGGCGCTTCTTTACGATCCGAATGGAGCTAAATTCAAAAATGTTTATGTTTATTCAAAGTCATTGTACCAACCAAAGTACCAATTGCTGAAAGAAGTTTTATCTGGTATGAAGGAGGTGGGTTATTTCCCATTCAAAGACAACGAAGAAATTCTAAGTCCCAACGATGCTAAACCAAATTCAATATTCATATTTGATGATGTAGCATGCGATGGGCAGCAGAAAATTCGTGAATATTACTCCATGTGTCGACACAAAGATATCGATGCTGCATATCTCTGTCAAACTTATTCTAAAGTTCCAAAACAGATGGTGAGAGATAACTGTAACGTAATTGTGGTATTTAAACAGGATGAGATTAACCTTAAACATATTTTTGACGAACACGTATCGCCTGACATGTCCTTTGACGATTTCAAAAAGGTATGTTCTGAATGTTGGAACGATCGATACGGTACTCTTGTAATCGCAAAAGACTTTGATCTTAACGATGGCCGATATCGTAAGGGTTTTGATAAATATATAAAAATGTAGGTGTCATACGTTACTCATTACTTGACGTCAAGATGTCGACGGATGCAGCTCGCAAACGAAAAATTGCCGAACTTAGACGTTCTATTCGAAGAAAGTACTTGGCTCTGAAACTAGGTCGAACGGAGGAGGATGAATCTATTAATAGATTATTTAAACCAATTGCCGAACCTCTGAGAAAAATTCAAAAAAATTCAAATAACTTGTTAAACGTGTCAAAGATCGAGCCAAAAACAGAGGTAACAAATCAGGATTTCTCTGCATTCACTCCGAAAAGAGTCTCATCCCCTAAACAATCTCCTAAATTTACAAATTACATACCGATAGACACTATAGTTGAAGATGATGGAGGTAGTACCCGTGAAGAATTTAGCGAAGTTGATGAACCTGAACATTCTGAAGAACGGATGGCACCAGCAGTAGTTGAGCAATACCTTGAACAGTATCCGCCAATGAGTCAACCATACATTCAAGATTTTTGGAATAAAGATGATAAAATTGATCCCGTGTATGGTCCTATTTATGAACCTGGAAACGATTGGTGGTATTTAGGTGACAAGCGTATAGACTTTGACAAAAACATGGGAAGTATAAAAATCCTAAATTCTGATGGAAAGTGGTATTATGCAAAGGGAACACCAGGATTATATCAGCTTATTTTCTACAGTGATCCTAGTTATACAAAGGAGGATTTGGTCCCCTATAAACAATTTTTAGAAATGTCTAAGGTACACCGAAATTCTTTAGGAAATTTGAAAGGTACAAGGAGAGACAAATATTTAAATATAATAAAACCTATGTTTATACAGGGTGGTAAAGGGATCGGCGTCGTCAAGTACTCTGGTAAAGGTATGTTAAATAAAAACCAATTAATTTACAATAAGAAGCCTATAGAATATGTTTATTGGGATGATCCCAACGAACTTTGCGATCGATTGAAGTTGTTGATGGCTTCGAAGAATGCTGGAAATACTTCGGTAAACAACGAAATCGTCAGCATAATCAACGAACTTCGAGAAGCAGATATCATATATTAGAGTACATTACATATTATTTAATCATTTTCATCATGAGTCTCGATAAGTTTGGACGTAGACAAAGTTCTAAGGCGGTGGAACCATTGCTTAAATTAAGGCAGTTGGAAAACAGTTTTAAAAATAATTATAGCATAAACAAAGTAACTCTGGACAAGTTAAATGATAGTGTAAACGGTATTGCAGATAAAACTAGAGACATTGAGGCATTCATCACGAGAGATCCACCTATAGCAGGCAAACATATGGCAACCAAAAAATACGTTGATGATGCGATTAAAACCAATAAAGGATATCTTCGAAGCGATATCGCAAAATTGGAGGATCAGTTGAAAAAAAGCAATCATGATTTGTTTTTGAAAATACAAACATTAAATGAGAATTTTGCACAATTGACCTTGCTTCATCAAAGAAATATAGATAAGGTGAACGTTGCTTTGAATACTTCTATTAATCAAATTAACGATAAATTATCTTTGGAAATACAAAAAATTGGTGATATGATTAAAATAGGTGATGTTGACATTAAGCGTGAACTTTCGAATGTAACGCAACAAGTATCAACACATCAAAAAGATCTTGAAAGTATCAGCGAAAAATTCGTCAAGTTATATGATATAGATATGAAATCAATTCGCAATGAAATGATTGTTAAAATAGATAATTTGACTGAACAATTGTTGCATGATAATCAATTGATTATAGATTTGGATGCAAATTTTAAAGCAATCGCCAATAATACTCATTCATAGAATTTTTTTCACTAATGCTTAAATTCGTTATAAAACATTAAATCTTTTATTCAATAGTATGGCTTCGAAGGACAAGCTCCAGCTTGTCAACGAGTTGCATAGACCTGCTCGTAAAAACTATCCTAGACGTCGTACAATTATTAAAGGTTTGGATGATCTATGGCAAATGGATTTGGCTGAAATGCGTCCTTATGCGCATCAAAATAAAAACTTCAAAATGATTATGGTTATAATAGACTGTTTTTCGAAATTTATGTGGACACGCCCACTTAAGACAAAGACAGGTGAGGAAATAACGAAAGCTTTTGCCGATGTTCTCGCTCACTCCAAAAGAATACCGAAAAATGTGCAGACAGATCAAGGAACCGAATTTTTCAATACAAAATTCCAAAATTTAATGAAAAAATACAACATTAATCATTATAATTCATACAGTGTTGTCAAAGCTGCAATTGCCGAAAGAGCAATAAGAACTTTAAAATCGAAATTATATAAATACTTTAGTTTAGTTGGAACATACAAGTGGCTTGATGCCTTACCTAACCTAACAAAAAAATATAATGAAACGAAACATAGAACGATTGGATGTAAGCCTGCGCAGATAAATAAGACAAACGAAAAATATATTTTGAAACAAAAATATTCTCACTTGAAAATTGCAGGGCCTAGAAAACTTAAAGTCGGCGACATTGTACGCATTAGTAAAGCGAAACACGTTTTTGAAAAAGGCTATACGCCCAATTGGACTACAGAATTATTTAAAGTTGCAAAATGTAAGATAACCAATCCCGCTACGTATCTTCTCGAGGACATGGAGGGTGCACCAATCAAAGGCGCATTCTACGAAGAAGAATTACAGAAAACCGCAAATCCTGATATCTACTTGGTGGAGAAGATTCTTAAACGCAAAGGAAATAAAATGTACGTTAAATGGTTGGGGCTAAAAGGTAACAGTTGGATCAAAAACGATGATTTTGTATAGGATCTTATGGAAAACACGAACAAATTTCTGCAAGTCACGGGCCTTTTTGTACAATCTACCGAATGTAAAAGTGGGAGACTATGAATAGGAGGTAAAAGTGGGGAGAGCAAAAGTATAAATTGCAGAAATCAAGCTTGACGTTCTCAGTTGTTTGCAGTCGATCAGTAAAAATGTGCAGTCAAGACAGTGGTATCGAAGTATTAGTCGAGAGTGATAGCGATAGTGATATGGATGATATTGATGCTGAATTCGATCAATTTTTCGAAAAGCTAAAACCTTCTGCAGAACTTGACAAAATTGTACAATCCTATGAAGATGCTGCAAAACGTGAGATGCATTACCTACTTCAAACCTCATATATGTTATCAGGATACGACATTCGATGCGGTATAAGTCCAGCGAGATCGTTTACTCCAGCAATCATTTTGGCTCAACATTTTAGGTCTACTAAAATATCTTTTGGAACTTTCGAATGGGCTCTTTTTGTTGATATTCTCAGACAAAAGATGGGCGATTTTTTCGAGGAAGACTTGCCTACATATCCAGACGAGTATGATCCTATAACATTTTCATGTGGCGATTATTGTATGATTACGCAACTGGTTTATGACGATATTAAATTCTTGGTTGTGAAGAAACATGGCGTTGAATACAATAATCGCCACATGAAAATGTTATAGGATCATACTCGTCTGGATATGTAGGCAAGTCTTCCTCGAAAAAATCGCCCATCTTTTGTCTGAGAATATCAACAAAAAGAGCCCATTCGAAAGTTCCAAAAGATATTTTAGTAGACCTAAAATGTTGAGCCAAAATGATTGCTGGAGTAAACGATCTCGCTGGACTTATACCGCATCGAATGTCGTATCCTGATAACATATATGAGGTTTGAAGTAGGTAATGCATCTCACGTTTTGCAGCATCTTCATAGGATTGTACAATTTTGTCAAGTTCTGCAGAAGGTTTTAGCTTTTCGAAAAATTGATCGAATTCAGCATCAATATCATCCATATCACTATCGCTATCACTCTCGACTAATACTTCGATACCACTGTCTTGACTGCACATTTTTACTGATCGACTGCAAACAACTGAGAACGTCAAGCTTGATTTCTGCAATTTATACTTTTGCTCTCCCCACTTTTACCTCCTATTCATAGTCTCCCACTTTTACATTCGGTAGATTGTACAAAAAGGCCCGTGACTTGCAGAAATTTGTTCGTGTTTTCCATAAGATCCTATACAAAATCATCGTTTTTGATCCAACTGTTACCTTTTAGCCCCAACCATTTAACGTACATTTTATTTCCTTTGCGTTTAAGAATCTTCTCCACCAAGTAGATATCAGGATTTGCGGTTTTCTGTAATTCTTCTTCGTAGAATGCGCCTTTGATTGGTGCACCCTCCATGTCCTCGAGAAGATACGTAGCGGGATTGGTTATCTTACATTTTGCAACTTTAAATAATTCTGTAGTCCAATTGGGCGTATAGCCTTTTTCAAAAACGTGTTTCGCTTTACTAATGCGTACAATGTCGCCGACTTTAAGTTTTCTAGGCCCTGCAATTTTCAAGTGAGAATATTTTTGTTTCAAAATATATTTTTCGTTTGTCTTATTTATCTGCGCAGGCTTACATCCAATCGTTCTATGTTTCGTTTCATTATATTCTTTTGTTAGGTTAGGTAAGGCATTAAGCCACTTGTATGTTCCAACTAAACTAAAGTATTTATATAATTTCGATTTTAAAGTTCTTATTGCTCTTTCGGCAATTGTAGCTTTGACAACACTGTATGAATTATAATGATTAATGTTGTATTTTTTCATTAAATTTTGGAATTTTGTATTGAAAAATTCGGTTCCTTGATCTGTTTGTAAATTTTTCGGTATTCTTTTGGAGTGAGCGAGAACATCGGCAAACGCTTTCGTTATTTCCTCACCTGTCTTTGTCTTAAGTGGGCGTGTCCACATAAATTTCGAAAAACAGTCTATTATAACCATAATCATTTTGAAATTTTTATTTTGATGCGCATAAGGACGCATTTCAGCCAAATCCATTTGCCATAGATCATCCAAACCTTTAATAATTGTACGGCGTCTAGGATAGTTTTTACGAGCAGGTCTATGCAACTCGTTGACAAGCTGGAGCTTGTCCTTCGAAGCCATACTATTGAATAAAAGATTAAATGTTTTATAACGAATTTAAGCATTAGTGAACAAAATTCTAAGAATGAGTAGTATTGACGATTGCTTTAAAATTTGCATCCAAATCTAAAATCAATTGATTATCTTGCAACAATTGTTCAGTCAAATTATCTATTTTAACAATCATTTCATTGCGAATTGATTTCATATCTATATCATATAACTTGACGAATTTTTCGCTGATACTTTCAAGATCTTTTTGATGTGTTGATACTTGTTGCGTTACATTCGAAAGTTCACGCTTAATGTCAACATCACCTATTTTAATCATATCACCAATTTTTTGTATTTCCAAAGATAATTTATCGTTAATTTGATTAATAGAAGTATTCAAAGCAACGTTCACCTTATCTATATTTCTTTGATGAAGCAAGGTCAATTGTGCAAAATTCTCATTTAATGTTTGTATTTTCAAAAACAAATCATGATTGCTTTTTTTCAACTGATCCTCCAATTTTGCGATATCGCTTCGAAGATATCCTTTATTGGTTTTAATCGCATCATCTACGTATTTCTTTGTTGCCATATGTTTGCCTGCTATAGGTGGATCTTTCGTGATGAACGCCTCAATGTCTCTAGTTTTATCTGCAATACCGTTTACACTGTCATTTAACTTGTCCAGAGTTACTTTGTTTATGCTATAATTATTTTTAAAACTGTTTTCCAACTGCCTTAATTTAAGCAATGGTTCCACCGCCTTAGAACTTTGTCTACGTCCAAACTTATCGAGACTCATGATGAAAATGATTAAATAATATGTAATGTACTCTAATATATGATATCTGCTTCTCGAAGTTCGTCGATTATGCTGACGATTTCGTTGTTTACCGAAGTATTTCCAGCATTCTTCGAAGCCATCAACAACTTCAATCGATCGCAAAGTTCGTTGGGATCATCCCAATAAACATATTCGATAGGCTTCTTATTGTAAATTAATTGGTTTTTATTTAACATACCTTTACCAGAGTACTTGACGACGCCGATCCCTTTACCACCCTGTATAAACATAGGTTTTATTATATTTAAATATTTGTCTCTCCTTGTACCTTTCAAATTTCCTAACGAATTTCGGTGTACCTTAGACATTTCTAAAAATTGTTTATAGGGGACCAAATCCTCCTTTGTATAACTAGGATCACTGTAGAAAATAAGCTGATATAATCCTGGTGTTCCCTTTGCATAATACCACTTTCCATCAGAATTTAGGATTTTTATACTTCCCATGTTTTTGTCAAAGTCTATACGCTTGTCACCTAAATACCACCAATCGTTTCCAGGTTCATAAATAGGACCATACACGGGATCAATTTTATCATCTTTATTCCAAAAATCTTGAATGTATGGTTGACTCATTGGCGGATACTGTTCAAGGTATTGCTCAACTACTGCTGGTGCCATCCGTTCTTCAGAATGTTCAGGTTCATCAACTTCGCTAAATTCTTCACGGGTACTACCTCCATCATCTTCAACTATAGTGTCTATCGGTATGTAATTTGTAAATTTAGGAGATTGTTTAGGGGATGAGACTCTTTTCGGAGTGAATGCAGAGAAATCCTGATTTGTTACCTCTGTTTTTGGCTCGATCTTTGACACGTTTAACAAGTTATTTGAATTTTTTTGAATTTTTCTCAGAGGTTCGGCAATTGGTTTAAATAATCTATTAATAGATTCATCCTCCTCCGTTCGACCTAGTTTCAGAGCCAAGTACTTTCTTCGAATAGAACGTCTAAGTTCGGCAATTTTTCGTTTGCGAGCTGCATCCGTCGACATCTTGACGCCAAGTAATGAGTAACGTATGACACCTACATTTTTATATATTTATCAAAACCCTTACGATATCGGCCATCGTTAAGATCAAAGTCTTTTGCGATTACAAGAGTACCGTATCGATCGTTCCAACATTCAGAACATACCTTTTTGAAATCGTCAAAGGACATGTCAGGCGATACGTGTTCGTCAAAAATATGTTTAAGGTTAATCTCATCCTGTTTAAATACCACAATTACGTTACAGTTATCTTTCACCATCTGTTTTGGAACTTTAGAGTAAGTTTGACAGAGATATGCAGCTCAGACGATGTTGACTGAGTGGTTGCTTCTATTCTATTAAATTTTGTATATAAATATAATACCGCAGCTACACAATATTCAATCTTTATCAGCTATTCGAAATAACATTGAAAAAACCACACGCTGTTTTGAAGTGTGTTGATAAAAACGATGAATAAAATCTTTTTTACCTTCGAAATAACATTGAAAAAACCACACGCTGTTTTGAAGTGTGTTGTTAAAAACGAAGAATAAAATATTTTTTACCTCATATTTATCATTTGTCTGATAAGTTGTATTTCGCTTCACAATCTGCGACGTTGCCTTTTTATGTGGCTTTTCTGGCTACAAAAGCGCTCGATGTCTGGGGAAATGTAAAAATACTTGCCATCTACTCCATGTAATGCGACGTTGCCATATCTACAAATTTCCCCAGATCTGGGGAAAAAATGGGAAAAGTGCGATCAAGTGACTTACCTTCTACTAATAAGTCGGCGTTAATGTGCAATAAAGTTCTTTAATTTTGAAAACACAATAAATTTTGTCTAGTTTTTAGATATTTTAAACCAGCCATTACTTACCTTTAATCAATCAAAAAAAGAAATGAACACATTGATCATATGGTTTTCTTAGTCGTGAATTCGGTTTTTCTAATAGACACTTTTGGGAAAATAGTTTTCAGGAATAATTCTCTTTCTTATTTTTTAAGAAGCTAGTTAAGAATTATAAACTCTAGTTTTATCAAAAAGACAATTAATTTAAAATTATATATAATTTAAGTAAAAAGAAAATTGTTGTAACCTTTAAAAATCAGATTCATGATAAATATAAATTTGTTTATTTTAGTAATTGTGAAAATGCAATTTTAACAGTGGATTAATAGTAGTACGATAATTTTAGCCTCATGAACTTTAGTTAGAATAATATTTGTAAAGATGGAACCTTATATCTGATGCAGCAGCAGTCTCCATAGATTTGGTAGCTTCACGAGCACAAACGCCAATCTCTATCTTCCTGTAAATCGATACTGCTCTGCTTATGTAAAAATGTGGTGTCTATTTTTTTACTTTCCAATGTAAAACATGGAAAAAAATTGAAGCTCCCTAAACAAAAATAATTTTTGTTTTTCACGAGGCTCTTGTATGAGATATGAATCAAACTTTTAAACAACTACTTTTAAAAATTTCCAAAAATAAAAATTAACTAATACAAACACTGTGTAATTCCAGCAACACAAAAGGAATTACTAAACCATATTGAATAAATTTAACTTGACTTTTAACAAATAAACTTATAACTAACAAAAAGTAGAAATATAATTTCTATTGAAATATATTTTTAATGACATTAATAACTCACCGCTATTCACAGCCAAAGACACTGGTTGTTCAAGAACTCACACTTCGCGAAATTTACCTTTCTTAGAAATATTTCGTACGGTGATAATTAAATTTTAAATTATTCGAATACTATTTTTATATAGGATGTCACACATTCAAAATAACATTTTTAAAAGGAACTTTTAAAATATTACAAATAATGTTGTGTCCGTAATACTGCCAAACGGCTGGTTAAGGAAATCATTGAACAATAATATATGTAAATGATACAAAAATATTCTTAATTCAACAAAAGCAAAAATTTAAAAACTTTCAAAAACACATGTTTGATGACCATAATTGGTAAAATATAACAATGGCGCCATATATCAACAAATAGTCACACTATCGAATTGCGCCTATTATGACATAGATTGCGCTACATGTGTGAAATAGATTCCTACTGAGGAAAAAAATAATTATATACATAAAAAAAAATTAAAAGCCACGCTTGATATTAAACTATTAAAGTGTACTAAAAAGTAATGAATACTTTTTTGGCCAAAAATAAAACGTGATCGCCGACGGTATTGATACAGATAATGGAATTCTGTTGTTATTTTTGGCCAAAAATTGATTTTAAATTAAGAGTCACACACTTATATCTTGCTCCGGCCTCGCAATGAAGTCAAGATCGGCGTAACAAAAAATTACTAACAAGTTGCAAAAAAGGAGCCGGGCCCGAGCTAGTGTTGCTACATATATCCGCTAAGCTAGCGGATCCTCGCTTTTATCGGACAGGCTACAAAAGGGATACGGGCGTAACAAAAAAGCTACAAAAAAGTTACGAAAAACCAGCTGAGTCTGAATCTGTGCCGCTACAATGGAAATTCAAGCTAGCGGATCCGTTTTTCGGATCCGGGTCAAGCTACAAATTCCCTAATAGCGTAAGAAAAAAGCTACGAAAACGCTACAAAAAAACCCACCAGTTCTTGTATGCTGCCACCACAGAGTGCTTGATATTTTTACGCTGGTTTTTGGTATCGTTATTTTACAACTGATAACATTAACATGTAACGTCTATCATAAAACTCTCCAAAACAGACGTCAGGATCATCCTTATATAGCTTGCTTGTTAAGTTGAGTAGAAATAAATTACGATACCAAAAACCAGCTTAACATTAGTGACAGCGGTGGGATCAAAAGTAAAATTTCATGGTAAATACTAGATCCACTGAATACGAAGCAGACATGGATACTTCAGGCCCACCAGTATGATTTTTGAAGATGGAAGAGGAAAAGAAAAGGCGTAGGAAGAAAGAAGAGGAGGAAAAGGAAAGGCGGGAAGAGGAGAAGGAAAGACGAAGGAAGAAGAAGAGAAAAAGAAAAAAGAGAAGGAGGGGAGGCGTATAGAAGAAGCGGTTGAAATTATGAACGGTTTGCTACAAATCCAGGAAACCTTCAAGCAAGAGGTTGGTCAGCTTAAAATTAGAGTAGATCTGTTAGAGCAACAACAAGAACATCTAAAAGCTAATTTAGAGAAACAGCAAGAGAATTTGAAAGCTACTTTAGAACAACAAGAAGAGGCTAGAGTAGAGTTGGAAAGGCAAATTAGAGCTGAAATGGCTGAGTTAGAAAAAATAATTTACAGCCAACCTTCAGTAAACAGCATTGAAGCTGCAAACACTACTACCTCGTCTTCATCCATAACCGAACCAAGCCACATTTGAATCCTAGTTTCACAAAACTATACTAGCAAGACCCTTAAGCCACCCACGTTTGACGGTCAGACAACATGGAAATCATATCGACTCCAATTTGAAGCTGCAGCTAGAGCCAATGGCTGGACCGAGAAAGAGATGGTGGCTTCATTGATAGTGTCACTGCGAGGTCAGGCAGCAACCGTTTTACAGTTAATTTCTCAAGAGGAACCCAGTTATTCATCTCTCTTCCAAGCTTTGGAGACAAGATATGGCCAACACCATTTGTAACGGGTATTCCAAAGCCAGCTAAAGGTTCGTAGTCAGCAACATAATGAGAGTACACAGGAATTCGAGGCTAATATAAGATGGTTGATTCATCTGGCCTATCCACAGGTGCCAGAAGATTTCCAAGAACAACTCGGAATACAAGCATTCATTGGTAGACTACAAGATGTGGAAATTCAGCAAGTCCTTCGTCTACAACATCACAAGAAGCTAAGGGAGAAACTGATTGCAGCCCAGGAATATGAACCAGTAAAACTCCTATCCAGATCTTCTCGCGCAAAAGTGAGGGAAATTAAATCCCAGGAAAGTGAGGAGGTCAATACTTATGTTATTCCCCAAATCTTAAATATCCTACAAAATATGCAACGAAACAGCCAAAATGGAAACAGGAGATGCTTCAATTGCAGAAGAATCGGGCACCTTCAAAGAACCTGTAGAAGCATCGCTCATTCTATAAATCGGGAATCAGCGAATAAGACCGGAAAATCATATAGATCAATCTTTTGAAATCCATCACTAAGACCAACAAGAATTAATTACAGCAACTATGCGTCCCGAAGAAGCCAATCACCCATACCGAGCCGGCTTTCTAACAATACCCAGAAAGTAGAGCATCTAAGAGGTCTCCATAGCAACGCAGACATTCGCTTCGGGCAACCCCGTTTAATGGAACAATGCTGGTATGGTAAAAGGCTCGAAGAACGAGAAGAAACGGTTGATAAAGTTACTCTTCGGGCAACCACTATCAAGCCAGAGGGCGACGAAGAAGAAATCACCCTTGAAAGTCTGTGACATGGACAGAAGAAAGACAATGACTTAAAGGTTGTCCGAGAATGGCTCAAAAATAAAGTCACACCTACTTGGCAAGAGATAGCCAAACACAGTAGAACTATAAAAGGCTACTGGACCCAGTGGGATTCCCTGTATCTTCACGATGGCCTACTGCACCGGAAGTGGAAGAGCCCCGATGGAGTACATATAGTCCGCCAAGTGACAATGCCGAGGTCACAGGTGAGAAAAGTACTGGATGAGCTTTATAGCAGCCGTTTAGAAGGACACTTTGATACTAAGAGGACACTGGCACGAGTACGGGAAAGATTTTATTGAGTCAATTGCCGACGGAATGTAGCAGATTGGTGTAAAAAATGTGATGTATGCAATGGCAGGACAAAGTTCTATGGATTCGCTCGAGAACGACTCAAAGCCCACACCGATAAAGCAGAAGCTAGAATCGACAGGCGTGCCACAGATACACATTTTGAGAGCGGCAACAAGGTATAGCAGGATCATCCTTATATAGCTTCTCGAACTGTCATCTAGAATATTCTTGACGGGTAATGACGTTTCCATACAATTCTGGACTATTCTATCTTCTTTTACTTGTACTTTTACTTATGACGACCGCAGCACACTGTAGGGCGATGAGTAACATTCCACTTCTTTTTCTATCTGTACGTTTCCTATAATAGCCGCAAGCTACTGCAGGGTGCTGCGTAACAATATAGCTATTTAAATGCATATTGTTCTATGGCCGATTCCACATTTGCTTTTGTGTTAAACGAAGTTTAAATTACTAAGCGAAGATTAAAATGACATTGCGAATGTAAAAATGTCATTTTAAACCTGGTTTATTGCTTAACTACTAGCGGTAGAATTGGGCATTATACGTACTGGAAAAGCGTATATATTGCTTTTGAGAAAGATTTTCTTTATAAACTACTAGAACATACTATAGTTACCAGAGTAACCAGAGCATTTCTTTATACAATTTGGTTACTTCGACGACGTCATATGTTACCAAAGCATGTAAGGACCGATTTCACCGATGTGTTAAATGAAATCTAAATTACTAAGCGAAGAATAAAATGACATTGTTAATTTAAAAATATCTTTTTCTACACCCGTATTATAATAATGCACTTATATGCCCAAAATTCGTTTCATAATGATACCCATTATGATACAGATTTTTCATTACGATACAGATTTTTAATCAATAGAAACCTACAATTTTTCAATCAAGCATGCTGTTTGACGTTTGTCCTAGGTTCCTATGTAATTATTTTAGTTGTCAAAACGTATTAAATTTTCGTAGGTAGCTAAACTTCGATAATTATAATATTAAAATGTCTGATATTAGCGATATAGAAGACTCCTCCACACATATCGGAGAAAGCAGAAAATACAGTACAAAATATTTTACCGCAAAAATCTAGGGAAATACCAATACCTGAAGTAATACCATTAATTACAATTTTGTAGAATTTTTTATAGAAATACGAGTAATTACTGTTATTGTGTTCAATACCAATATAAATATAATATTTATAGGTCTTGATTATTTATCGGGTGTAGAAAAAATAGCGTATGCAACTCTCATGTAATGGTTATTAAAACACTCGCATAAACCATACGAAACTCGCCTTTGGCTCGTTTCGTATCCCGGTTAATGCTCGTGTATTAATAACCATCATTACATGATCGTTGCATAATATACTATTTTAAACATTGGACCTAACTACTACTAACCAGATCGGTTATATGGCAAAGAGCACAGTTAAACATATCGAGCATGCGCAAAGTTCAAAGAAGTTTGAAGAGATCCTAAGAGGTCTTAAATTTTTGTTTAGAAATCATCCAACTTATATAGAATTTGACATATGACGTTAAATATGATACGTTACCAGGGTACGTGTGACGTTACCAGAGTAAACACAATATTGTCTCTAGCCATTCCCTTTTTAGCACATTTTTTTGAATAAAAGGCTCATAACTCGTAAGAATTTTCATCTCGAGGGGACAGAGGCCCCTGGAGCCGCTATTGATAAGTTTAGTATACTAAACATGTAGACGACCATCAATAATTATAGTAAAGTCAGATTCCACTATTCTAAAGAAATAGTCTGCCTATAACTTCAATTGATTATATTGTTCATTATTTCAGTGTACTATATAGAAACTTCATCATAGAATTTGTAAACGGTGTAAGTGGCTATAAGCAATAAGCCTACAATTCCGCCCTGAAGTTAGGAACAGATTAAGTTCAAGTCCAAAATTCAACTTGTAGTCAGCCGAGCTATAAATTTAGTAGAATATCCCTGCATATCAGAGATCCATCTGATAAAACGACCCTTAACAACGCCATCTAGCAGTTTAAAAGAGAAATAAAAGGGAGAAAAAATAAATCTATTGGTAGGTACCATAATGAGTCGACAAGAGATTATTTTCTATAAAAAGCCACTAAGCGTTTTCACAATGCTCTTATCATGAATGCAGATGGCAGTTGGGCTAAAAATAATATACAAAAAGTTAATTACCGAACTAGGATCATCCAGAAAAAGATAACTCAATCGTTAGACCAACTTCTATAAAGAAAATTGCAAAGAAAATAAAAACAAATATTGATCATAAAAAGCTCTTGGCTTTGATTTTATTACAGGAGAAGTTTTAAAACAACTTCCGAAGAATGCCATAATAAAACTTACACGCCTGTTTAATTACTCATTTAAACTGTGGTATGCACCTAAGTTGTGAAAAGTAGCTGGAGTCATTATATGATCCTCAACCAGGAAAACTTCCAAATGAAATTTCGTCAAATAGGTCAATCTCTTCATTGCTTATATTATCGAAACTATTTAAAGAATCTTTAGCTTTAGTTAAAGTTTGAACAAAATTATTACTTTTTGATCAATTTTTGATCAGATTATCATGTTCATAAACGCCACTTATGGAATGTTTTTTTCATAAAAAAAAAACTTGTACAGAATGTTATAGAACTTTATGGCAATTATTTTTTAATCCGAGAATATTAGAAATATATTTTTTTATTTTCAATTCAGCGATGGGCTGATTTTGAAAATATATATTCTTATTTTTAAATTAACATAAAATGAAAAATACATAAGGCATAAGAGAATATTTATTATGACAAACAGCCAGGCAAAATGATACCAAAAAATTGCAGGTAAGCAGTAATCACCGATAATAACTATTAAGTCAAAAGAGTCTTTTTTCATTATAATTTTTATTTTTTACAAATTTAACCCTACCATATTTTTAAAGTTTCCATCTTACATTTTGACGAGGTTTTCGGCATTAAGCTCTGATGATGATTCATTCAATATAACTTCAAAAACAGTCCCGTGATTTCGTTTAAAATAAATTATCTCGTAGTAATTATTCATTCTTTCTTAATTTGTTTGACCTGCGATGTGAAGAATATGTGATACAAAATATACTGCTCAAAAATACAACTGAGAGGAAAATAATGTAAAAATTAAATAAGGGATTATATTGGCAATAAATTAGCTCGAAATATAGTAGAATTTAAAAATGATTCTATCGTGTCATTTCGTTTGCACTTCATTGCTAAATTTACTAGTTCTAATGAAATTTCACTAGACAATAAAGCAAAAAAATTGGAAAAATATTTGACTAAATTCAAATAATAAAACAACCATATTGACTGTTTTGTGATTTGAAACTAGTCAAATATTTTGTCAATTTATATCTTTATTTGATTGTACTTCATTATATTTTTGCATTAATTTCAAACTTGAAATAAAATGCAATTTATTTTATTTTTTTTATTACAATAAATTAACGCCGCATCGTATAATTTATCTATTTAAACATGGAAATACTCTAAAAAAATATGCATTTACACCATTTAAATAATTAAATATTTATAACACAAACCTATCAAAAATGTTTTCTGTAACAAAATCAGCATATATAAGTGCTCAAGACCTTTATAAAAGTTTTGCGACTTGGTGTGGCAAATAAGTTTGAAAAAATTAAAGTTGAAGCATCATCCTTTTTTACTATCGAGGTAAATTTGAGTGTGGATAAAATTTGACATACGGTTATCGAGTCGACTAGTTAGGTTGAGGAGCACTTCTTCATCCGATAATTGTTTTCTTGATTCATTTATTAGTGGGAGTGGTGGGAGTGTAAAGGACAGGTGAATATTATTTTTTGTGGGGGGTGTCATGGCGTCTTGGCTTAAACCAAACGAGAACGTTGTTTATTTATATTGTGGTTGTATTCAGTTGTGTTTTCATCTCCAATTTGCTTAATTGATTTAGTTGACCACTGTTAGTAAGCTTGTTTTTCCATTATAAATTTGTGCTTTTTGAGCTGTTATCTTGTGCTTTTTCCGCTGGTTATTTTGTGCTTTTTCCGCTGGTTATTTTGTGCTTTTCCATAAAGATGCGTAATTATAGAAAATGTGTACCGAATTGCCTTGATGTGGACAACAAGATGCATCGCCTACCCCACTCTACGAATTCACCCGATTTATTTGATATTTGGGCACTTGCTGTTCGTTGTCCAAGATTTAATAATAAAACAAGACTACCAATTTATTCCACCTTTGTAGTATGTCATAAACATTTTGAAGAGTTAGCTCTCGTCGAGGTCTAACACCTGAAGCATTTCCAACGCTATTTCTCCCAGCAGTTCCTGGAAGAGTAGCGGATGGACTTTCGTCAAATAACGTAGAAATTGAATATGTTGATCAAACATCTTCTACTTCAAGTAAAGGTTCGAAGAAGAAACAGACTAATAATATATGTTGGACTTCTTTTCGAGAAGCAAAGTTAGTAATCCACCCATTTATTTTATACTTATACTGTGTATTTTCTGTTTTATGACATTTGGGGTTGCAAAGCTGTATCGTAGAAGAAGAAGCAGACTAATAATATATGTTGGACTTCTTTTCGAGAAGGAAAGTTAGTACTCTACTCATTTATTTTATACTTATTGCCGCGTTTGAGAATCCACATCGGATGCATTTTTTACATCTCGAGCGTTTTTTTATCCACATACATATAAATCGTTTATTTAGTCAAAAAATCTATTTTTTACATGTCAATACATCTTCACATTTAAAATATAAAAAATACATAAATATAGAATCAACATACATTTAAAATGCAATAAAAAATACATAAGATACAGTACACTTACATGTCAACTATACAAAACAATAAAAGAACAAGAAAAAAAAAACGTCAATAGGTCAACAGGTACTTACGCAGTTTTATTTTAAATATTGCCGCGTTTGAAGAACATTTAATATCTTCAGGCAAATTATTAAAAGCCTGTACACCTTTAAAAAACACTGAATTTTGTGTAAATTTTTTCGTGGCCTTATAAACTCTAAAATTTTTCTTATTACGTGTATTATGTTCATGAACATCCTGATTATAACTTAAAATATTTTGTAAATATACTGGGGAGATTCCTGATTTAATTTTAAATATAAAAAGCAGGAAATAGAATAGCAAATATTTTTTAACAGGCAATCACTGAAGCACATTCAACATGGAATTGATTGGTTCCAATCTCGAACAGCTCAGTATTATCCTCATACCTCTATTCTGCAACTTTTGCAATCGATGCAACTCATTCTGGTTGAGCAAATACAGTACAGTGGCACAATAATTAAAATGAGGTAATATTAGAGTATTATAAATTATTATTTTAGCCCATTTGCTGAGATGTGGAGAACAGCGCCTCAAATAGTTTATTTATACATCTGTCCCATTACATTTACGTATACTGAATCACGTGATCAAAGATTTACTACATCTCAGATGCATCCGATGTGGATTCTCAAACGCGTGTAATTTCTGTTTCATGACGTTTGGGGTTGCAAAGCTGTACCGTAGATGTTGGACTCATTAAAAAATAAAGTATTCCTCGGATTTATAATTTTTTATTAATACATTTATTTTAATGAGATTGTACTTATACTGTCTTTCTTTTTTCACAGATAAAGTTCTTCACAAAATGATGGACAGTGTTGTATCCTGGAATATGTAGCAGCCATCCAGCTACTTCATGCATAATACAATTTTCATATACATTACATTTTTTAAAACTACTGGATTTGTATTATATATATTCTTCAATAAATTTATTTTTTGAATATGCTTGTTTTTTTATCTAAAAACTGTTAGCCAAATTAAGATTTGTTCACACAAACTGCATTTTTTATTTATTATAGCGATATTTGCTATAATAAAGCAAAAATTCAGTTTGTGTGAAGAAATCTTAATTTGGCTAACAGTTTTTAATGCGGATAATTTTTACTGTCAAATTTGAATAGCCCCGCGCTTTTCTTCTCTTCTTCTTTTTATTATTTTCTCTTCTTTTATATGGCCTCTTACCAGACAAGGACTTAATTGAAAAAAAATCAACCACGTCCACCAGGTGTCGCTGAAAATTCTATCACCGTTTTTTAACATGGGAGTTTCCGTTCTAAGAGTAAGTGAGTTCTGTGCAGTCGTCCGTATGTATTTTTGAGCCTCGTAGGTGGCTTTTCGTTTAAAATAGCAGAAGGTACCAATATTGTTACTATCGCCTCGCTAACGTTGTGATAATCAAAGATACATCATAAGAATATTATAGTGGTTTTTTTAGTTTATATATTTTGAGTATTTTTAAATATATTTTTTTTTTTTTTATTTAATAAATTAATAACAGTTAGATATTTACAAAACACAAATATAATCATTTTAAAAATCTCTTTATTAATAATTATTGCTGGTAACAATAATTTATGCATTTATGGTAAAATTCGCGTTAAAATAGAAGATAGGACACTTTACCTAATATTTTTTTATAATTAACATTTAACCTTTTTAATAAAGAATTTGTTAATAACGTGTAACTAGACATATTATAGGTGCGGGAGTCGGTATTCCGTAGTAGAATCTTCCATTTCTGTGAATAAATAAATAAATAAATAAATAATTTATTAATATTCTTATAAGATTAGCTTACAGCATTTAGTCAGACTCGAATTTTCTTCACTATCAGATAACATATTCTGGAAAGCTTTTATGTTTTTTAAGGTCTTTCTTTACTTTATTTGCACATGTAATTTGAGCCATACAATTGCAGGACCCAATGCAACAAATTTATTTTTTCTTGCAGGAACATTGTGGCCCGTTGCAATCTATAAAAAAATATTTAAATTAATAATATACTTTTAATAAATAATTTACTATTTTTACAATTGCACGCATTTAAAGCAGAAGTGTCCTCAGGTAGTATTGATTCTTTACTTAAAATGGGTACTAGTTTTCCATTAACAATTTTCCAGCCACACTCTGATACATCTGGTAAAGATGGTCTGAGTATCGTACTGTTCAGCCATATTTTAGTCTGGTAGTGTACACGAAGACAATGCTGTTTTAAAGAGTCTAAAGTTGGAGGTAATTTGCTGATCGGCTTTGAGGATGCTAAAATCACTCTAAGGTCGTTTATGCAATGAATATTTTCGTTATTTGCATAAAATCGCATTACAAACTTAACCAATGTATTAAAATCATCTTCTTCTAAATTGTCATTTATGCCAACATTACTAAGTAGATTGTGGGGTGACAAAAACACTTTCCAGCATGTTTTTTGCCCATTCCTACAAACTAACTGGTTTTATAACAACCTGTCAGTGCATGAAACGTTGGTAAAATATTTTGCCATTAAACTATCCATTTTCAATTCAAGGATTGCTATAAATCTTTCGGTTTCTTTGCTTCCAACTTTTATCCAAATTTCCGGCGTCAGTATATCTTTAAAATGGGCCAATAGTAACAAATAATCCTTCCATTTTAGCAGAGAATATATGAAATATAATCCTTGTATCTGCTTCTTTGTGTTTCGCAATCATAGTTTGCTTTATACTGCAGAACATCAAGAAATCCTCCGCTGGTGACAAATTTAACTCCGAAATTAAGAGAATATTAATACAACTGATTACCCACGAAGTTAAAAGTTGCATTTTATTAGCAATCGAATGGATACATAAATGCCACTGTCGAGATAATAATGTGTCTAAGCTTTCAATGGCTCTCTCTATGGCGTAATTTTTATGTTCCCTCTTCTCTCTTGTGCAATTCTTTATCGACAAATCTTCGTAATGGTCCAGGACAAAATCAATTCTTTCGGCATTGTATTTGTTCTTAAATACAATGGGCCTTTATAAGATGTTTGCAGGTTCTTCAAACGATTTGGCGTTAGAAGTCCCTGTATTAATACCAGTCCATCGAATTCGTGGCAAATTTTACCACAATTTCCCGATGGTAAATCTTTGCAACTTCTAGTAAATTTTTCTATAATGTTTTCTAAATTAGACTTGATTGAAGGAGTAGATAATAATCCTGTAGGTGCCAGTGACATTGGATAAGTCGTCAATTCATGTTTAAAAATATCTTTATATTTAATATTTCTTCCCATTCTTTTGCTGCCAATATTTTCTGCAAAAATTCTTGACCTTTTTGGAAAGTTTTTTTCTTCTCAACGGCAGCTACTTTAACGACAGTGCGTTGTAGTGTTTGAAAAATATTTTTTTTATTGGTTTATAAAAGTCAGGAGTACCAACTACTTATAAAAATTTTCTTAAAGCTTGTTCGCCAATTTATTTCACATTTAATAATGAAGTTTAGACAAGATGCAACTTCATTAGTTGAGATAGCTAAAAGGCGATCATCGCTTTTGGAAAACACATTTATTATATACCCATTCCTAGGCATTATTACTACTGTGATTACAAATAGCATATGTAGGAACTTACCTGTATTTATTAATAAAATGCAAAGCAGCTTCAATATTTTAATAAACAGTTAACAGGGATACTTATTAAGTCCTATGATTGAACGTTTACGTTATCCGTAACGTACATGTTAGGCCGAATTTTAAAAGTAACGAGGCAAGTTCGTATGATGGAAAACTGTTAAATTAGAACATAACAGGCTGAAAATAACAGTAATATGTTGGAAAAAGTTTTCCATCACACGAACTTGCCTCGTTACTGTTAAAACTTGGCCTAACATGTACGTTACGGATAACGTAAACTTTCAATATTAGGACCCATTGTAACTAAAAGTTGAGAATCACAATAACGTAAAATAACAACACAATATGTTAAACCACAAAAACATCAACGCTTTACTCATTTGAAATATGATGTAATGGTAATGGAGCACACATGTACCTTCTATATTCACTCCTAAAGTACCTAAGGCGTTCGGGTACGGAAGGAGTTAAAATAAAAGTTCCTCTTTGACCGTTTGGAGATCGTGGAGTGGAGTGTGGATCGAGCATGCGCATAAGGTGATTTGAATCGATAATAAGATAATTGTGACTAATTCTTAAGTAAAAATGCTTTTTATTTGAATCCCGTGCATACACCCCATTATCAACATAACATAACATAACATACCATTAATACGGTTTTTTTAATGAAGAGATAGACCAATAAAATTAAAATATGGGTAATAAATTAGCAATAAATTAGCAATAAATTAGCAATAAATTAGCAATAAATTAGCAATAAATTAGTAATAAATTAGCAATAAATTAGCAATAAATTAGCAATAAATTAGCAATAAATTAGCAATGAATTAGCAATAAATTAGCAATAAATTAGCAATAAATTAGCATTAAGCAATAAATTAGCAATAAAGTGCTATGCATTTCGTGAATAGCTACGCCAGATAGCATAATAATATTTCTTTACACTATACGCAGGCGTTTCATAAAATTCCTATGTTTTTTCGAAAAGACGGATTTCGCTATAAGACTACAACATATCTATTTTTCTTGCTGTCTAATACCGTAGTCTGTATATACAAATACCGCTTGCACTAGCTGATATAATGTGTAACAATTTTTTATTTATTTTATCAAACTGGTGACCTGTCAATTTGGTCACGAAGTATATGGGTATTGTTGGTGGCACAAAATTAACCGAAAACATTTGATCGAAAATATTTTATCCGATTTATTTGATGAATAACAATTGATCGAAAAAAAATTGATCGAAAATGAATTTGATAGAAAAATCAATTTATCGAAAAACCAAAAATGCATAAAATTAAAAATAAACTCAAATAATTTACCAATACTGTGCGGCCTAGAGCCAAAAATGAAAAAAAAATTTACCTAACCTGCGCGAGATCAATCAGTTAAATTTAAATGGCTCCAGGTCGCACAGGTTAGGTAAATTAGTTAGGTTCTTTTTATTTATCTCTTTATATTTTTTTTGTAAACAACCCTCGACGGCTACACAGGTTGAGTAAATTAATTGTTTTTTATAAAAAAAACTTAAAATAATTTAAAAATTAAACGCAGAAAGGTTTTCTAAAATAATTTACCCAAAATGTCCCATCAAGAGATAACTCGTACTTTACTGAAATACATATTTTGTGCGAATTAATCACAATGCTTTAATCTCAATGACGATAAATAATCGTTTTACTCTGAAAATATTAATTTGTAAATTAACAGTATTGTAAGGATAATATTTGTTAACTGAAGCATAAATATAGTTTGAGATTATCGAAAAACTTGCCATTAGTACCTAATTTGTACCTAATTTTTTTGTATTTTACTATTTTTAATGTTGATTTTTGATATATTGTCCTTTCGATCTATTGTCTCTTCGATAAAATGTTATTCGATAAAATATATCTTCGATTAAATGCTATTCGATAAAATGATGTAAATGTCATTCGATAAAATGTATTTTCGATCAAATTTCCAATTCGATCAAATGTTTTTCGATCAATCACCCTTGTTGAAGACTCTATATAGCCCGACTCTGTCGCTAACAAAATTTTAGTGGGGCAGTGTACTTCAGGAAGTTTACGCGTTATTTGAAGCCCGTCTAGTCTGGAGTTCCTGGGCCTGTTACCAACATAAAACCACCGGTGCTGAAATGAAATGTGATTAACGAGCGGTCGCCGTGTCAGGATCAGATGTGCCCCCTCCCCCACCCATGCCGCTGTTGCTGCTGGTCGTTCGTTGTTGCAATTGAGAAAAAAATTATCGACCTACCCCTTCCGTCCCCGATCACCCCTATCCTCCGCTACCGCGATATTAATCTAGGATTATGAACGATGTTCGACTGTTCCGATATTCGACAAAACATATCGAACAATATGTGTGTTATTTGTTATTCGTGGGGAATTTCAATTGGGATATTGATTGAAATAAAATGAGCAAGCCGTATATTTTATATCTAGTGAAATGCAAAAATAAATATCAAATGTACTCAAAATGTGATAATGTCACAAATCGTCACAGCCATACAAATAGCTAAAATTTTTCAAATTAAGATCCAGGACTATTTTATTACTGTATTTTTACAGATTAGATTGACCAAGGGGGAACAAGAGGGGACCATAGCCCTACTTATTAATTTTAGGCCGATATGGATGCGATGTCAAAAACGGTCGGTACGCATAATAAAAATTTTCCAATCAATTAATATACTTCAATTTTTGAAACGTTAAAGTAGAACCAGAAATATTTAAAGGTCATAAACACCAACCAATTGAGTTAACAGCAGGTAGTACATACGTACCTACTCTAGACATTAAGTTCTGTTCTATAGGTAAAATGATAAATTGGGTTAAAAAAATGATAAAAAAATCGCTTGAATATAATTTAGAATTATCTATTTAGATATAATATATGATATACAGTGTCACACATAAAGTCCGCATCATGTATTGACCAAGCAATTTATCCATCCATTTTTAAAAGTTCAATAATTATACCAATTCAAAAGAAAAGGCGATGTTACAGAAATTACTAATTATCGACCTATAAGTCTAGCAACACACTTCTCAAAAATCTTCGAAAAAATAATAAAAATTATTACAGACTGTCAATATGGATTCCGGGATGCCATTTTAAGACTTACAACAAAAACCACAAAATCCCTTAAGCGGGTTTAGCTGGGTGAAGTTTTTTTCTATATCTAATACATGCAATGTTTTCTCTCAATTTTAATTACTCAGCTATAAATTGTAAACTTACAATTAGTGTCAGAGGCAGAGTAATGCATTAAAGTACTCTTGAGTAATTCACAATGAATAGCTTTACAAAGTACTTATAATAAGTATCTGAGTATGAATACCCACTCAGATAAATAATACTTAAAACAAATAAGTACTTTCGCAAATTCTAGAGAGTACTGGTGAAAAATCTAGTAATGAGTAATGAATAATGAGTATGAGTATCTTAAATGATTCCAGTTAGTGACTAAAGATGTTATAAATATGGCTTGCATCCATCTATGAAGTATTCGTTCATTCTAATTTAAATTTATACTCTTTCATGTAGAGTACATTCTAATTTTTCTAATGTACATTTAGGTATTTTCATTTACGATACTGTAAATAATAATTAATCTTTCAATACCTAAAATTCAATTAACTTATTTAAATACATTCGTAATTATAATCATTACATTTTTAGACAGTCGCCACCAAACTTCAACTTGCCATAACACTTCGTAATCCTAACAACTCACATCACACATATGCACTATACAAACTGTCTGGCAAAACGTAAAATGTAAAATAATTATAATAATAATAGTAAGCAGTGTAATTCTGTAAGACACAACAAATAAGAGAAACTGAGGCTTGCCTGGAACTGTGCGCGTCGGTACTCGTACTCGTTACTCGTCGGCTGTAGGAATCAGAAGTACTGAGTACTCTAAAATATAAAGTACTCAAATTTTTTTTAGTACTGAGTACCATCAGGATACAGGTATGGTACAAGCAAACCATATAGGGGTCTATTCTGTAACAATTCCTTTATATTTAACGGCCTTTAAAAATATTGGCGGCCTATAAAAATATGTTCGTATTCGTTAATTTATTTCTGTCATTATTTAAACAGATTTCTTTAAGATAGTCCTCTAATGTATTTTAAAGATCCGTTTAAATAATGACAGAAGTAAAGAAGAAAATATTTTTAAAGGCCGTTAAATATAAAGGAATTGTTACAGAATAGACCCCATAGTGTGACTTTAAAGCTTTAAAGCCAGCCGGCAACACAGATAAATTAATAAAGAAGATAGTCGAATCCCGTGTTAATTTTTGGAAACAAACAGTGCTGCGAATTAGTATGGAACGGATTTTTTTTTAACTACACTGGTTGATTGACTTGCCAGTTAGAGGCCGAATAAGAAAGGGAAGAATAAAAAAAGAAGAAGAGCTTTAAGCGAACCGCGGTTCATTCAAATATAATTTATTATTTATTTACATTTTGTGGCGTTCATTACTCTAAAAAAAAACTAATATTTACATCAAAATAATGCATTTAACATAAATATTAGTTTTTTTTGTAATAAAACCCCAAAAAATATAAACAAAAAATGTTTACATTAAAATAAAAAATTTGAAACATATATTTTAATTATTTATTATACAGTAATACATACATACATACATACATACATACATACATACATACATACATACATACATACATACATACATACATACATACATACATACATACATACATACATACATACATACATACATACATACATACATACATACATACATACATACATACATACATACATACATACATACATACATACATACATACATACATACATACATACATACATACATACATACATACATACATACATACATACATACATACATACATACATACATACATACATACATACATACATACATACATACATACATACATACATACATACATACATACATACATACATACATACATACATACATACATACATACATACATACATACATACATACATACATACATACATACATACATACATACATACATACATACATACATACATACATACATACATACATACATACATACATACATACATACATACATACATACATACATACATACATACATACATACATACATACATACATACATACATACATACATACATACATACATACATACATACATACATACATACATACATACATACATACATACATACATACTGTTACGTTGTCTTATTTAACCTCACAATTTATAAAAATACACAATAACCTAAACTTACCTCGGCCAGCTTTTTTTATATATATATTTTATCACTTTATTTTATATAGAGCAGATTCTCTTCTCTCAGTGGTGTCGGTTCATGAATTGTAATATATATATAAATTTAATTTATTAAAATTTAGTTTATTAACTCTATTTAGTTTAGTTTATTTAGTTTATTTAGTTTATTTAGTTTATTTAGTTTATTTAGTTTATTTAGTTTATTTAGTTTATTTAGTTTATTTAGTTTATTTAGTTTATTTAGTTTATTTAGTTTATTTAGTTTATTTAGTTTATTTAGTTTATTTAGTTTATTTAGTTTATTTAGTTTATTTAGTTTATTTAGTTTATTTAGTTTATTTAGTTTATTTAGTTTATTTAGTTTATTTAGTTTATTTAGTTTATTTAGTTTATTTAGTTTATTTAGTTTATTTAGTTTATTTAGTTTATTTAGTTTATTTAGTTTATTTAGTTTATTTAGTTTATTTAGTTTATTTAGTTTATTTAGTTTATTTAGTTTATTTAGTTTATTTAGTTTATTTAGTTTATTTAGTTTATTTAGTTTATTTAGTTTATTTAGTTTATTTAGTTTATTTAGTTTATTTAGTTTATTTAGTTTATTTAGTTTATTTAGTTTATTTAGTTTATTTATTTAGTTTATTTAGTTTATTTAGTTTATTTAGTTTATTTAGTTTATTTAGTTTATTTAGTTTATTTAGTTTATTTAGTTTATTTAGTTTATTTAGTTTATTTAGTTTATTTAGTTTATTTAGTTTATTTAGTTTATTTAGTTTATTTAGTTTATTTAGTTTATTTAGTTTATTTAGTTTATTTAGTTTATTTAGTTTATTTAGTTTATTTAGTTTATTTAGTTTATTTAGTTTATTTAGTTTATTTAGTTTATTTAGTTTATTTAGTTTATTTAGTTTATTTAGTTTATTTAGTTTATTTAGTTTATTTAGTTTATTTAGTTTATTTAGTTTATTTAGTTTATTTAGTTTATTTAGTTTATTTAGTTTATTTAGTTTATTTAGTTTATTTAGTTTATTTAGTTTATTTAGTTTATTTAGTTTATTTAGTTTATTTAGTTTATTTAGTTTATTTAGTTTATTTAGTTTATTTAGTTTATTTAGTTTATTTAGTTTATTTAGTTTATTTAGTTTATTTAGTTTATTTAGTTTATTTAGTTTATTTAGTTTATTTAGTTTATTTAGTTTATTTAGTTTATTTAGTTTATTTAGTTTATTTAGTTTATTTAGTTTATTTAGTTTATTTAGTTTATTTAGTTTATTTAGTTTATTTAGTTTATTTAGTTTATTTAGTTTATTTAGTTTATTTAGTTTATTTAGTTTATTTAGTTTATTTAGTTTATTTAGTTTATTTAGTTTATTTAGTTTATTTAGTTTATTTAGTTTATTTAGTTTATTTAGTTTATTTAGTTTATTTAGTTTATTTAGTTTATTTAGTTTATTTAGTTTATTTAGTTTATTTAGTTTATTTAGTTTATTTAGTTTATTTAGTTTATTTAGTTTATTTAGTTTATTTAGTTTATTTAGTTTATTTAGTTTATTTAGTTTATTTAGTTTATTTAGTTTATTTAGTTTATTTAGTTTATTTAGTTTATTTAGTTTATTTAGTTTATTTAGTTTATTTAGTTTATTTAGTTTATTTAGTTTATTTAGTTTATTTAGTTTATTATATAAGATGATCCTAGATAAATTTGATACTTGTATACCTAACAATTAAAGATTTAAATAAACAAACTTTTCCAAAATTTAATAATTTAATTTTAACAAGACCACTATGGGCAAATTGAAACAAATCAGGTGTTTAAATACCTGTACTAAAATGAAAATACTTAATATCTACCTACTACACCTACTAAACTTATCAATGTCCAATACAAATTATATAAACAAAAAAAAATCACCAATTATTATATAATTTGGGTGATTTATAAGAATTACTAAAATGAACTATAATTATGTTAACAACTTTAAATTTTAAAAGAAGAACTAGTTATGAATGTCTATTTTATGTCGAAGTTCAAGCATTAACAAAAATAAAATGTTTATAAATACCGTTTTCTTCCGGTCTAGGGTATCACTATTCTTTTTGCGGTCTGGGGGTATCACTAATCTGTCCTGGTTATTCTTGTCGCCTATCACCTTTCTTGTATGTATTATTTTCTCTTGTTTCTCCTCTCACACATTTGATTACCTTTTACATTTACAATTTAATAGTTTGTTTATTTAATCTCGCTATATCTTTTAATTTATAACTATATTTAAAAATTTTCTTTGACTTTCTGAAAATTCCCAAAATTTCTCATCTTTCAAAATTGACTTTTCTTTCAACCTCCTTTTTAACATAGCCCAAAAAAAGAAAAGAAGAAGAAGAACCTCCTTTTTAATCTAGAAAACCAATCTTTCTATCTACTTACTCTGCTTCACTTAAGCCTTTTATCAATTTTAATATACAGGGTTATCAATTATTTTTATTTATTACTATATTATTATCATTCTTATTATTAGTATGGTTATTATTAGTTCTATTATTATTTTAGAATATTGGGTGTTTACATAACATATCAATACATACATACATACATACATACATACATACATACATACATACATACATACATACATACATACATACATACATACATACATACATACATACATACATACATACATACATACATACATACATACATACATACATACATACATACATACATACATACATACATACATACATACATACATACATACATACATACATACATACATACATACATACATACATACATACATACATACATACATACATACATACATACATACATACATACATACATACATACATACATACATACATACATACATACATACATACATACATACATACATACATACATACATACATACATACATACATACATACATACATACATACATACATACATACATACATACATACATACATACATACATACATACATACATACATACATACATACATACATACATACATACATACATACATACATACATACATACATACATACATACATACATACATACATACATACATACATACATACATACATACATACATACATACATACATACATACATACATACATACATACATACATACATACATACATACATACATACATACATACATACATACATACATACATACATACATACATACATACATACATACATACATACATACATACATACATACATACATACATACATACATACATACATACATACATACATACATACATACATACATACATACATACATACATACATACATACATACATACATACATACATACATACATACATACATACATACATACATACATACATACATACATACATACATACATGAGCTCAATAGTAAATAACAATTGTAAGTAAAATGAATAGTAGCTAGTTCCACTCTTGGAAAAATGGACCATATTTTGTTAGGTGTCCCGTGTTTCCTATAAAAATAAAACAAAAAGTGTACATATGTCTTATTGAACAATTTCTCTTATCAAATATTAATAAAATATAACTTTTTCTCTTTAGGACTTAAATTTCAGACTACTTTTATTTATTTATTGTTTTTCTTCATTTCAAGGGTCGTTCAAATTGTTCATCACTAATTATTAAGTTTGCAACTAATTTCTTGTTTTTCTTATGCTGCTATATTTGTGCTTCGGCCTCAACTTATTCTAAAATCTAATTCTCAGGTTGTATATTGGAAATGGATACTGGATGCACAATTATCTAATGAAATTGGTACAGAATGTCCAACTAACAGTTTACATTTTGATGAAACTCTACTAAAAGACTCAGGCAAAAATGGTCCGCACAAAGATAGCGAGTATTATTATCTAAAGTTAAATTTAAAGTCTTAAACCAGTTCCGGCAAATTTTAATATGGGAAGGAAAATGAAAAAGGTTTAATATTTGATTATCCAACTTTCTGAATTTTAGAATAATACTTATTTAAACAATTAGGAGCTGAACAAGAATACTCTCGAGAATGCCCGGGCCAGACATTTCTTGTTTCAAATATAAAAACAGAATTTTTTTTTTTTTTCTTTAGTGTACGGCTTCAACATCTAAGGTCATTAGCCTAGTGTTCTATGTAGGTTATGGATTGTACTAGTAGTCTAATACTCCATAGTGTAGAAGTATTAGTACTCTAATACTCCTACACCCCTACAGACAGGCCTTGTTACTGTTTCCTTGCGCCACTTTAGGAAAATCTATGAAATATGAAATTATATAAGGTTAAGAAAACAATGATAAACAAAGTCCTTAAATAAATCTACACACCTATAATATGAAATTAAATTGCTAATACTTACTAATTACATCAAATCAACACTGTTTATCTTCTTAAAAATAACTTGCCGATCTTTAGAACTTTCATCATAATTCATAAAATAAGTTTTAACATTTCATTATCATATTTGGCATTCCGCCATCACCACGCCATCACGGTTTTTCATTTTTTACGAGGTTGTCAACTCCTTCTTTTAAAAATCCCAGCAATAGTATGGACATTGTATGGATGCTATGGTGCGCATGTAGATTGATAAAAAATTAAAGTAAGATGAAAGTTTACGGAAACCGGCAACATTGCTTTCATACTATTGCGACGGTGGCGCTAACTAATAGTATGCTGGGAACTACCACGTGTTGACAGTGGCGTGCATTTAAAAAATTCATCTTGTTTTATTAATTTATCTATGGCCGGCAACATACAAAAAAAACTAAGGAGACTGATACATCACCTTTAAATTAGTAGAGGAGCATTCAAGAGATTGAGTATACTTATTTTATTTTTACTTTCCTCGATATTGTAATCGTGAACATTTAGATTTTCACGTTTTCGACTAAAATTGGTTTCCGATAAAAATTTTATCTGATCAAAGATAACTGATCTAGAATTACTTTTTAAAAATTCAAAGTTGCTTCTCTGCTTTTACAATTTATACAGGGTGTTTTCTATTGGTATGCTAATATTGTAGGGTGTGATTCCTCAGGTCATTTTATGAAGAAATTCATATGAACATATGTCCGTAACGGCTTAAATTTTTTGCTACGGGTAGTTGAAAATTTGTTTTTAAAGAGATATTTTTTAATATAATAGTTTAGATATAATTTTCAATTTTGGCATGTGTTAATGGGATATAAAACCATATTTTTTAGTTAGAAAATTTATTTTATTGCTCTACCAATGGCGTCTCTGCAAACATGTCATCTGATATTTTCTACAAAAAAAGTAGTACGCCACTGACATTTTTCCATGTTAATATTTTTACTCATTTGACTGGTCAACTGTACATTAATACGGCATCTTGTATTCTTCTCGTCAGCCGCTCGGTTCTAGATTAAAATAATTGAAATTAATCGTCAATACTGCAAAATGAAGAAATTTTAATTTAATTGATGAACGATAAGGTAAACGACACTAAAGTATGTGGTTTAATATCCCATTAAAAATACAAAACTAAGAGAAAATCTCAATACAGTATGTCCATGATAATCGGTAATACTATCTATGGCGTATACTCTTTTAAATTGTTTCGTCCGTAAAACTTTCAGAAGTTCTTCTTTCTTATAGCTGTCTTAAAAATACAAATCATTGTCCATTGGAACATTTTGTATATCCACTTTCGTCATCGTGTTGAATGTACTTTTAAAAAATCTGCGTCTTGACTAACTCGTCGGCAGATCAACGATTCACCACAGCTGTGGATATACAATTCAGTACAGGTGGTTAGAAATACAACAGACAGGACCGGACAAGGTTTGTGAATAAACTTTTTAGAAAATTAACTTAGTTCGTTGTAAATTTTTTTCTGATTTTTAAAATGTGAGATAAAGAAGAGGTGGCGTAAAAAAACGTGCAACTAAGCACACTCGAAACTAGCCAAATTTTATTGTATTTACGCCTTATGTTTGGAATTATCTCAAAAGTAAAGAAAGTGTTACACCTTCAAAACAAGATGTTGATGTTGCTTTAACAGCATTTTCTCGAGTTGTTTGAATCCTCTTATTAGGTCTCTAGTAAGTCCAGATCACTGCATGATGGAAAATTTTAGAAGAAAGGTTTATAAGTTTTATTCTAATAATATTTTACCATCTTTGAAATCAAAATGGTTTCTGGTTTTCCTTACGAATCTGATAAAACCACTAGAAAAGTGCTCCATTCTGTGTGTTTAAGATAGCGTACCTTAAATAGAAAACAGCATATTATGGAATCGCAAAAAATTATGATTTTACGTAATGAATACCTTACTAAAATAGAGGAAGCTCGTTGGCAAAATTGATTCATAGTGTATCTTGATGAGACTTGGTACGACACTCATGATATTGTGAAAAAAAGGATGGAGTGATTAATCTGCTAAATGTTCTGTAAGGGCTCCTTCAAATAGAGGAAAACGTATTATAAAATTATATGCCGTTAATGAAAACGATTTCTGTTCCGAATTGCTTGCTATTATCAGCAAACAATATTTTGAGTTATTCAGCAGATTATCACCAACATTATGACATCTACCTTGTACGATAAATGGTTTGGTGAACAAACGCTATAATAGTAATGGATAATGCCCCCTACCACTCTTGTTAAACTAGTGAAATTCCAAAAGCAAAAAGAGGTAATTTCCGCATTTTTTGACAGAATGGGTGTATCATATTCACCTACATTTTTAAAAAAAGATTTGCTTACAATATTGAAAGGCTTAAATCTCAAACATAGCTATGTTGTGGATGAGATGGCTACGGCATTTAGTCATACCGCAATACACTACCACCATATTATTGAACATTTAATGCAATAAAATTAATTTGAAATAACATCAAAAGGGAGGTCAGAAAAAAAATATTAATCCTGTGTTGTCTGAAAGCGTTTTAGATATCAGAGAAATTGTTGGAGGTATATCTCAAGAATTATAGCCCAATTGTGTTCTCCATGTTACCAAAATTATCCCTTAGTAACCGAAGATAACCATCATCCAGCTTTAGATATCAGTTGTGAATTAATGGAAAAACTTGACAACAAAAATAACCTAGAATCTTCTTATACAAATTGTTATAATTTTCGTAAGGCAAATTTTCCACTTATGTATAATATGATATCAAATATTGACTGGACTTTTTTAGAAAGCTTTTATAGTGCCGATGATGCATGTAAATATTTTTATGGAAAGTTGTATAATGTGTTAGATCGTTGCGTACCCAATTATTCAGCGCATAATAAAAAAACATATCCTCCTTGGTTTAATCCCAGTATCATTAAAAAAATAAGAGAAAAATCAAAATTTTGGCGTCAATATAAAAAAGACAATGATATCAGGGCTTTCGAAAAATTTAAGCGCATAAGAGCTGAAGTTAAAATTGCAATTAAAACGGCACATGAAAATTATCTGTTAAAAGCAGAGAATTATATATCTATTAACTCTAACAAGTTTTGGGCCTACGTCAACAGTAGAAAAAGTTCTAGTAAAGTTGCTAATAACATGACCTATGAAAATAATACACTGGATAATCCTGCTGACATACTAAATAATTTTGCTGATATTTTTAGCAAGTCCTACGTTCATTCTAAAGTTTCTCATGTTGATGTGAATGAACTTCAATCAACTTGTTTAAATATTGACAGTTTTGACGAAAGCCAGGTACTTGACGCATTAAAATCTATAAAACCTAAGCGTACTACGGGACCCGACCATATTTCTGCATTCATTTTGAAAGATTGTGCCCAAGTACTCGCTTATCCTCTGACAATCCTGATCAATATTTGCATCCGTTCTAGTACTATTCCGTCCATGTGGAAGAGCTCTAAAGTATGTCCGATTTTTAAAAATGGAAATCGAACTGACATTAAGAACTACCGACCTATTTCTATTATTTGCAATTTTTGTAAAGTATAAGAAATATTACTGGAACGCAGTATTTATCAACATATAAGGAATGCGTTATCCACTTAACAACATGGTTTTGTAAAAGGTCGATCAACAGTAACGAATCTCTCAGTCATTACTCAGCATATAGCAGAAAATATCGATAAACGTATTCAGACTGATGTTATTTATACAGATATGACTAAAGCATTTGACAGACTTGACCATGGAATTTTAGTAAAAAAACTGTCTGCTTTTGGACTCTCGGATAGTCTTATTGACTTACTAAAATCATATTTGTGTAACCGTTCACAATACGTTCAGCTCAATGGGTTCAAGTCTGTTAAGTACCTTGCCACATCGGGTGTCCCTCAAGGGTCGAATCTTGGCCCACTCTTATTTAATATTTTTATAAATGACATTGGTAGTGTAATTAATGTTAATTATCTACTGTATGCTGATGACCTTAAAATTTATGCTTCCATAAATAGTATTGCAGACTGCGAGCGACTTTCTGAAAATCTAAAAAGAGTTATTGAATGGTGCCATAGAAATAATTTAAAATTAAACCCAGCCAAGTGTAATGTAATGTCGTACTCCTTAAAGTCAGATCCAACTTTTTATCAGTATATTGTTGATGAAACTCCCTTAAACAGACCAAAAAACTTCGCCGATTTAGGAGTCCTATTTGATTCAGCACTTTCTTTTACTGACCATGTCGATAGTATTGCATCCTCATCTAATCGTACATATGGATTCATAATCAGAAACAGTCGTGATTTTAAAAAAGTAGATACCATAAAATGTCTGTATTATGCTTTTGTTCGATCAAAGCTTGAATACGCGTCACTTATATGGAGTCCATTGTATCAAGTACACATTGGTCGTTTGGAAGGAATTCAGAGACGATTCCTAAAATACTTAAGTTTTAGACATGATCTAGTTTATCCACCCATTGGCACCCCACACGACGCCTTATTAAATAAACATAGATTTTCAAGTCTCGATATAAGGCGAAAATATTTTTCTGTAATTATGCTGCATAAGGTCATAAGCAATCAAATAAACTGCAAATGTCTATTACATATGCTTAATTTAAAAGTTTCACGTCTAGCCTCAAGATATACTGACTCATTTTACTTACCAACACCTCGTACTAATATTTTAATGAACTCACCGTTGTATAATATGTGTAATAATTACAATCAGATAAGTCAGGAATTGGATATATTCCACATTAGTATTCAGGATATCAAAAGGCATTATTTAGGATAACCATCATTGTACTTTACTTCTTGTAATATTTTTCATTTTTGTACGTTTCGTCTAAATATTTTTGTCATATTTTCCTATTCTGTAATTGGGTATTACTTGTAGAATAGTGTATTTAATAAATAAAAAAAAAATAAAATAAATAAAATAAAATTAAAAATAATCATCGAGTATTTCCGGCTCATTCTTGTATTATAAACCTGAATGACACGTCAAGTGAAGATGATAGTTCTGATAAGATTTGATTTTTCATTTTAGTTATATTTTTACTTTATTAAACGCAACCACCTATCGGATGATTCACATTATTTTGGAAACGAATATGATACTGTTCCTGTTTTCCTTTTCTAGGAATGTAACCTTGATATGGTGAGAAGGCTTGCGTGCTTTAATCACTTTAGAAATTAAAGCCAGATTAATACATTCCAAAATCTTTAAATTTTTTTATAATAAAAGGATACAAATAACAGTTGTTCAAGCATTTTTCGTAACATCCTACATTGATTTTTAATATACAATGTAATATTTAAATACTTCAATTAAATCATATAAATAGTAGATGAAAATAATATGGTTTCAGGGTGATTTTGATTAGAAGTCGCGAATATTTATTAAGGATTAATTTGTGTTTTAAAACTAAATTTAGTAACATTTATGAAACACCTATTTGAAGTTAGGAAATTATGCAAATAATGTGATAATTTTTAAATGCGTATAACATTTCCACTTGAAATACATAATAATCTTACATTAAAGCATAACATACAACAAACAACTAATTAGATCCGTCCCTGGTTCGGTTGTAAATGTCTATATATGAATCTCTTTGTTGTGCCTAAAGATAAAGAATATCAAGTTTACTTAGTTTTTACTTTCCTATCTGTATACAGGTATAAGGAAAGTCTAGGAATCATGATTTTTTTCGACCTCGAGTTTTCGACGGGTTTTTACGTTTTGAGGTCCCCTGAATCCGTTTTGACTATTTTCGCGATGATGTCTGTGTGTGTCTGTGTGTGTGTCTGTCTGTATGTCGCATAACTCATGAACTGATACACAGAAAAACACCAAATTTTAAACTTAAGCTTTATTTCAGCGTCTAATAAATTGATTAGATTTTGAACAGAGTCGGAACATCTGGGGGGTATTTTATGAGAGGTCATTTTTATATTTTATGAAATATATCTGTTATTTACGTTTGGAGAAGAAAATTCTTCAAACAAAAGTTACTTATAATATAATTATCTATAATTTTTTTTCTATACAAAATTTTCTTTAAATGGTCCTTTTTCTAAAAATTTGACAAAATGTAAAAAAAATATTTTTTTATAAAAATTGTGTAAATAAAAGTTGTTTGTAATATAATTCTCTACAATTTTTGTTCTATACATAATTTCTCTAAAATGAACCGTATTCGAGATATTTGAGAAAATGTGTAAATTTCGAATTTTGAAGAAAACTCAAAAACGGATAAAGAAAAAAACATTAAATTTTAAACTTAAGGTTTATTTCGGCCTTACGTGAAATGATTAGATTTTGGACAAAGTCGGAACATCTGGGGGGTATTTTATGAGAGGTCATTTTTATATTTTATGAAATATATCTGTTATTTACGTTTGAAGAAGAAAATTCTTCAAACAAAAGTTACTTATAATATAATTATCTATATTTTTTTTTCTATACAAAATTTTCTTTAAATGGTCTTTTTTCTAAAAATTTGACAAAATGTAAAAAAAATATTTTTTTATAAAAATTGTTCAAATAAAAGTTGTTTGTAATATAATTCTCTATAATTTTTGTTTTATACATAATTTCTCTAAAATGAATCGTATTCGAGATATTTGAGAAAATGTGTAAATTTCGAATTTTGAAGAAAACTCAAAAACGGATAAAAAAAAAAACATTAAATTTTAAACTTAAGGTTTATTTCGGCCTTACGTGAAATGATTAGATTTTGGACAAAGTCGGAACATCTGAGGGGGTACTTTATGGGAGCCGTTTTTATATTTTATGGAATATATCTGTTATTTATGTTTGGAGAAGAAAATATCGATCTCTATAATTTTTGTTTTTTAAAGGATTTTTCTAAAATGGACCGTATTGAAGGAAAAGTGCTAAGTTTAAATTTTTCAGTATTTTCGTTTTCAATGAATATCTATAGAAAAATGTTTCGAGGTAGATGTATGTGGAAAATGTATATATTTAGTTTATCCTCTAAATATTTATAGAGGTGCTGCAATAGGTTATACAAAATAACCGGAAAAAGCCTATAATAACTAGATAGGAAAGTCATGTGTTGGACACATCAGATTTTTTTGTATGTTGCCGGCTGGATTTTAAACTTTAAAGTCACACTATATCTTTTGCTTGTACTATATTCAAGAGTATCTATTACTGAGTCCTTTGAGTACTTAATTACACTTTGAGTAATTAAGTACATTTTGATTACACGTTACTTGTACTGTCCAGCTGTGCAGTGTTTCCATGTAATTAGGATTTTTATAGATTTAAATGTACGTTTTATAGATAGTAATTAATGGTTTATATTGCTTGCCTTGTGGAGCGATCGGATAGAATGACTTCACCTGGACATTTACCATCGGGCTAGTAGGAGGCCTCTAGATGGCCTCTCGGCGACGTTAACCTGCAGGCCTTTGACGATCTGGAAGACGGATATCTATAGTCTGTAGATACCCATCAGCGCCAACCAGCAGATTTTTGATAAGTTAATAACCTGCTGTTCTTTGATTAGTTGAGAAAATGGCTGTTTGTAGACATCCCCTAGCGTCAACCAACAGATTTTTGACGGATTGATAACTCGGAATTCCTAGTTAAAAGTCAGAATTCCAATTCAGAAGGCTGAAATTACAATTGGGACTCTTGATATTGAATAAAGACCTCGATTTAACTTGAGATTGAGCAGAATTTACCAGCGGAAAAGAAAACAATAACTAGTTATTTGAAGAAATTTATAAAAGAATGTATTTTGAAAACAAAATGATCCTTCTTCAGATTTTGTACAGGTTCTGATCTTCCAGATCAAAATATATTTTATTTAATCCAAGGAATTATAACAACTTCATGACCTTTAGAAATAAATTCAATATTATACTGACATTCAATATACAGACGGATAAAGTAAACTTACAACACTCTTTACAGACTACTGTGTGAAGAGTATAGGTAATAATAATATAATCAAGGGTAATATACCAAGACCTTGATAATAGTCGGCTATTTTTGTTGAATCTAAATCTCGAGAATATTTTAATATCAATTTGATGAGACATAATTTTTGACATTAATAATCTGATTAGAGACCGAGAGCTTTAGCTCGAGGGCTTTAATCAATTGATTATTAATGCCAAAATTATGTAGAATCAAATTGTAAAATATTCGAGAAATTTAGCAAGAACAAAAAGAGCGGAATATTAATTAAGATCGTGTTATATTTGGGACGACTATTTTTACTAGACCAAATATCGAGAAATAATCGTTGATATTTGGTCTAGGGAGATAGTCTAGGCTAAAACAATAATATAATAGGCTAAAAAATGATAAAGTCAAAGTTTTGAAAATTATGGTACTGTGTCATTCTAGTCAATTTTTTAGTAAAGCAGCCTGAATGTTGTTTCATATTTACATATTATATTAATTATATTTTGACAAGAAATCAGTTAGCCCAATTTATTGTCACAATGTGTATTGTTTATTAATAATCTAACTAATAAAACTTTTTACCAAAAATGTAATAATCACTTGACATAAATCAGTAAGATACAATTAGATGAATGGGTAATTGTATGGGTGGTTGGATGGATGGGTGGTTGAAAGAGTAAGTGGATGGCCGGTTGGTTAGGTGGAACTCGAGGTGCGGCCACCTCCCCGTGGTGAGTTCTGTGTTGATTTAACATTCAACAGGTCGTATTAACTTGTAGCTGAAATAGACCCTTTTAATTTTGAATCAAGCGGAGAGCTGCACAAAGTAAACTTTTTAAAAAATAATTTTTTGAATTTTTTACTAATTTATATAGGATTTAAACACCTAAGACACAATTTTTCTGAACAAGCCAGAATTTATATTTTTCGATAATTTTTGACCTACCCTATTATAAAATCAGTGGAATAGGCTTACAGGGCATACCACTTAAAATAAAATGTATTAAAGCTTTACCTCATAGGTGGCACTGAAAGGAGCTCCCAATCTGATTTAAATATACAATATAAAGAGGCACTTATGGCAATCTTCAAGCCAAATAAACATGTATTCCAATCACGATTAATATCTCTAGACTTACCGTAAAATGAATTTTTTTGTAATGGCATAATGTATGACTCTGTATTTGGACTTAGATATTTTTAATGAACAAGTTGCAACTTACAAGACAATTATTTTTTATTCTTTGGCAACGATTTTACTATTTGTGGTTGATTTTTTCATCTTACCGGTTCAACTGCGATCACCCTGTAAGTACGAAATTTTTTGTCTGCCTCCAAATAGTTCAGAAGGAATATTACTAATTTAACGCAGTGTGTCAAAATATTTTCGGAATTTCTATTCATATTTATGTAAAATTTGATATTATTTTAAAACACCTGAGTACCCTAATTTTTATAAATGTCATTCGTACCTATAGGAAGGTTTATAAAATCTACATAATAATATTAATGATAAATAATGTTTTAAAGCCTATAAATAATGCAAGATCATAAATACATATATACCAACAACTAAAACAAAAATCACTTATCACAAGAAAACAGTTAACTAGCGGCAAATAAACCAAAACCAATTAGTATCATAAAGTGTACCTATAGTAAGAAACTAACCACAAGTAAATAGTTCACTAACTGTAGGTCGTCTGAAAACTAATTGAACTGTTTACTAACCACAGGTGACTAATTTCAGAAATCTTGTTTTACTTACTATAATTAAACATTTTACCTGTCTCATATAGTATAAAACTTTTTATTTGCGGTAAGTAAAAGTACGCTAACGGTTAGTGAATTTTTTTTTCGTGTACTTTGACCGAAAATAATCTGCGGAATCATGAAGTGACAATATTTTGATTATAGTATTTAAGAATTAGGGATTTCTAACTTCAACACCCTGTATCACAAAATCTATCCATAGGATTGGGCCCATGGATACTTTTGATGGGGACATCAAGTTATGTATCATATCCAAGATTCAGACATTTTGACGTTCCTCCCGTTTGCATAACACAAGTGCGTGGTTCTTTAACTTAGCCCAGCGCTTTTTGCTTTCGCCATCATCTCTAATTTTCAGACGACACAAGAAACTCTTTGGAGTAGGTAGTTGAGAAAATGTTTTCTTTCCAGTGAGCACTAAGGTTTATTTTTCTTTGTCAAGGAGGATACATAGTTTAAAATGTAAGAATAATTTGAATTAGGTATTACCTATATAAGTACTTCCTCTCGGTTAACATTTTCAAGGTTTTATGATCAAGTATAGCAAAAAATCTGATGTGTCCAACACATAACTTTCCTATCTAGTTATTATAGGCTTTTTCCGGTTATTTTGTACAACCTATTGCATCACCTCTATACATGTTTGGGATAAACTAAATATATACATTTTCCAGATTTAACTCGAAACATTTTTCTATAGAAATTCATTGAAAAAGAAAATACTGAAAAATTTAACTTAAGCACTTTTCCTACAATTTTTCCATTATTTTAGAAAAATCATGTAAAAAACCAAAATTATAGAGATCGATATCGTAAACAACTTTCAGTTTAACAATTTTCTTAAAAATCAGAAATTTGCACATTTTGTCAAATTTCTCAAATACGGACCATTTCATGAAAATTTGGCATTAAACAAAAATTATAGATAATAATATTTCTTTTCCAAACGTAAATAACAAATACAGTAAAGAAGTAAAATGTAAAACGATTCATAATAATGCTGGAAATGACCACCTCTAGCCAAAATATCTTTACTGAAATTAAAAAAAAATAAATAAAAACTCAATTTTAGTCACCACCTTTTAAGGGTGGTATCTCGGAAAGGGGTGGCTGAGGAAATTTTGTTATAGGAAATACCCATCTTAATTTTATACGAGCAATCACCTCCTGAATTTTGTCCATTGAATTTAGAAACACCCTGTATATACCATAAAATATAAAACGCCCTCCCATAAAGTAGCCCCCCCAGATGTTCCGACTTTGTCCAAAATCTAATCATTTTACCTCAGGCCGAAATAAAACTTAAGTTTAAAATTTAATGTTTTTCCTTTATTCGTTTTTGAGTTTTCTTCAAAATTCAAACTTTACACATTTTCTCAAATATCTCGAATACGGTCCATTTTGGAGAAATTATGTAAAATATAAAAACTATAGAGAATTATAATACAAACAACTTTTATTTAAACAACTTTTATAAAAAAATAATTTTTTACATTTTGTAAAATTTCTCGAATACGGACCATTTTAGAAAAAAATTGTATAGAACAAAAATTATAGCTAATAATATTGTAAATAACTTTAATTTAAAGAATTTTATTTTCCAAACGTAAAAAACAGATATATTTCATAAAATATAAAAATGACCACCCATAAAGTACCCTCCTAGATGTTCCGACTCTGTCCAAAATCTAATCAGTTCACTGAAAGCCGGAATAAAGCTTAAATTTAAAATTTGGTGTTTTTATTTGTAACCATTCATGAGTTATCGAGGATACAGACACACACACACAGACACACGCGCGCACACACACACACATAGAGACACGCGCGTGCGCACACACACACACACACCACACACACACACACATACACACATACACACATACACACATACACACACACAAACACATAGAGACACGCGCACACACACACAATACACACACACAACACACACACACAACACACACACACAACACACACACAACACACACACAACACACACACACAACACACACACACACACACACAACACACACACACACACACACACACACACACACACACACACACACACACACACACACACACACACACACACACACACACACACACACACACACACACACACACACACACACACACACACACACACACACACACACACACACACACACACACACACACACACACACACACACACACACACACACACACACACACACACACACACACACACACACACACACACACACACACACACACACACACACACACACACACACACACACACACACACACACACACACACACACACACACACACACACACACACACACACACACACACACACACACACACACACACACACACACACACACACACACACACACACACACACACACACACACACACACACACACACACACACACACACACACACACACACACACACACACACACACACACACACACACACACACACACACACACACACACACACACACACACACACACACACACACACACACACACACACACACACACACACACACACACACACACACACACACACACACACACACACACACACACACACACACACACACACACACACACACACACACACACACACACACACACACACACACACACACACACACACACACACACACACACACACACACACACACACACACACACACACACACACACACACACACACACACACACACACACACACACACACACACACACACACACACACACACACACACACACACACACACACACACACACACACACACACACACACACACACACACACACACACACACACACACACACACACACACACACACACACAGACATCATCGCGAAAATATATTCAAACAATGTTCGATCGAAGCCTAACTTATCCGACACGATAAAAACAAGATATCAACTATAAATCGTGGCCAGCTTCGATAATTTTAAAAATAATTTTTTATTGATATAACCGGAACAAATTTGGATAAAATTATTAATCTTGTTATTTACTCTAAACGTGATTGATAAACCTCATTATAATTTGGTAAGTTATACAATAATGTTAATTATTGATTAAAAAAACAGGTCAAGAAGTATTTGTTTAGGTCAGGTCATTAATTTATATATTATTTTTCCAATGTTACATTTATTTTTATTTTCAGAATTGCCTTTAATTATTTTTATTACTTAAGAAAATGCTTATTCCATATATTATTTGCTCAATACTGACCCTCCCAGGTTATTTAATAATATTTACATTGATGTGGTTACTAAGTATATTTGTTTTCTTTTACATCAAAATAAGGTACGGAGAAAGAGCAGTATTTTTAGACAGTGCAGATACTTTATTTGCACTTAAGGAAACTTATCATAATGTAAGTAAATTACTACTGATATTAAATGGCAATAATAAGGATGAAGATATTGAGGCAAACGCTAAAAGAGTAATTCAAGAAAGGTTGTTTAAGTATCCAGATAAATTTGGAAGATTGATGTGTTCAGTACATATGTTCTTGGGTAAGTATGGCCTAGCCAAAAAAGTTATTAAAAATTATTATTCAAATTCATTAATGAAACGAAATTGTATTTACTCATATTTTTTATATATCACTAGTTATGAGTGTTATTTCAGTCACATCATATATGTATGTATACCCAGTAATTATAGTATTTATAAAAACAATTGTTTGATCTGAAAGTAATTTCACGAGATTAATTGGGTTAATTTACAAATACTTTTCAAGGGTATTACCACAAAAGGTGATAATTTTTGAGAACATTCTGTTATTTCTCTGAAAATTTGCATAATGTGTAAAAGTTCTCACCTTGCGTGGTATTTGTAGAGATTATTTAGCAATATAAACATAACTTTTATAAACATCATTTGCTTTGTTTCCGTAAGATGGAGTCGATTCTGTATTTGATTCTGTATTTATAATTTCGTCTCCTTTTTAACAAACTTCACATTGACGTTTCGCATAAATCTTTATAGTCTAGAGAGTAATTTAATTTGCAGAATGTAGTACAGGTTCAAAAGGTAGACATTTTATTTATACCTCACCCTTCAATTCTTATTTGTAGTTAAAATGGAAATTTTAATACACCTGATTGGCCTGATAAAAGTTTCCGTTTAGATTTAGTTTTGTTTTCATGGTTTTAACTGTAATAAAACTTTTCTTTTGACAGATAAGTCTTTATTTATTCATAGCCGTATCGTATGTATTTTAATTGATTCCTAATTTTTCCAAATATATCATATTTTCATCTGAAAAAAATATTATATAAATTAAATTTTCATTACAAAAAACATGACAGCTTTTTAACGGAGAAAGACTTACGTAGAGACATGATTATTTTAGAAAAATAGCGGACACAAGGAGTCAGCATAAACAGGTATTTAATTTAGATGAAACATGGGTTAATTCTGGACATACAGTAACAAAAATTAGGCAAGATACTTCCAAGGCTTTTTGGAAGGGCTTTCTTGTGAATTAAACCCAACAGGAAAAACAAATCGTTTAATAATAACCTACATTGGAAGCACCGATGGATTTTTGCCAGATGGTTTATTAATGTTCGAGTTGAAGAAAGCAAAAGACTACCATAAAGAAATTGATGGTCCTATGTTTGAAAATTGGTTTCACAACATTATAAAAAAATGCCAGCCAACTCCGTTATAGTTTTGGATAATGCATCCTATCACAGTCGATTAAAGGAGTTACTACCTACAACAAGATGGAAAAGTAAATATATTAAAATGGCTTCATTCCAAATATTATTACACAGCCCCACAAAAAAAAGTGTTCAGACTTGGCGGTCGGACATATGTATTCCCGTGTATTTTTCGACGCTGATTCCGATCCCGAGCACAGAAATGGCCCTCCACGTCTGGAACTGGCACCAGGGGCCAAAAATGGCTTCTATATGGCCTGAAAGGTGGATTTCGAGATGAGGTGTAGTTGAAGGTGCATTCTAAAGCTGAAGTCGGGTTTGTGGTCGAAAAGTTCACGGACAACTGTAATTCCCTGTGCGGGCCGGGAAAATGCCCAGTAAGGGCCAAAAAATCGTGTTTCGGACGTCGCATGGCATCAGTGGTATTTATATGTATTTTGAATTCTGGAATGAATATTGTGCTCGAAAAGTTTATGGCTAACTGAAATTTCACGTTTGGGACCGGGAAAATGGCCCATCAGGGGCCGGAAAATCATGTTTCGGACGTCGCAATGGCATTGGTGGTATTTTTATGTACTTTTAAATTCTGGAAAAAATACCGTGCTCAAAAAGTTTATGGCCAACTGGAATTCCCCCTTTCCCCCTTTGGGACCGGGAAAACGACCCCTTAAGGGCCGGAAAGTCGTGTTTGGGACGTAGTAATCGAGTGGTATTCTCCTGTGATAGTTTTCCATGATATCTAAAAGATGTCAAATGCCCCATCCACCGATTCTAATGCGTCTATCCTTTACCCATGTAGTCCTCTACACTCGATTGTCAAGTATAAAGAGTAGTTTCAAAAATACTTCCTCATACGGAAGTATATACATTCAGTGAGGTATACGGGGATCTCTAATAAGACACAGTAGTCTCGATTGTGTGAGGAAAACCCTCCCAGATGACGTTCAGGCCGGAGTTCCGGTACACCAGGTCTCCGGAGGTACGTTTTTGTGATGGAATTTGGATTTTAGGTGCCTAGAAACCCCGATTTTCGTTTTTTTTAGCGATTGTGTCTGGAGAACCCTCGGAGACGACGTTTCGGTGCACTATGTGTTCGAGGATCGTTTTCGACGTGAAATTTGGAAATTTTAACATCATAATCGTGATCAGCGACCTCAAAAACCCTCAGGAACTCGATTTGAGCCAGTCCTGACTCTTCCACCTTTCAGGCCATATAGAAGCCATTTTTGGCCCATGGGGCCAATTCCAGACGTGGTGGGCCATTTTTGAGCTCGGAATCGGAATCAGCGCCGAAAAATACATGGGAATACATATGTCCGACCGTCAAGTTTGAACAATTTTTTTTGTGGGGCTGTGTTTTTAGTCCTCCTAAATCCTTGAAGCCAGAATTACTTGTAATAGCAAGGCAACATAAAAACAAATTCAAAAAATATATTATAGACGAGATGGCCCGAAAAAAGGAATTGAAATTCTCAGATTGCCTCCTTACCACGCAGAGTTTAATCCCATGGAACTGATCTGGTCATAATTAAAAGGATGTTTCTCGAAACAATACATTTAAATTGATGTGTGAAATTTGTTTCTGAAGACAGTTTCAGATGTAAATGGAGAACATTGAAAAAAATGCATTGATTATATTAAAAAGCTGGAAAATTTATTTTGGAAAGTGGATATAGCAATGGGAAACTTAAGGAAGTCCTTTCGCCACCAATGTTAAATAAAAAATATTAGATTATGACTAAAATTAATTTTTTTCTAATAGTAGAAGTCCTTATTTATCTAATAGTGAACTTTTAACTATACCTTACCGTGCAATTTTTTGAGAATTTTTTTTTAAAAATGTGTGTGTTTGTACAGTGTCTTACGAGAAACTAAGACTACAACAACAATTTTCGAATTATAATTAATTTTACTATTATTTATTGATTAGATGGAGTAGAAAAAAACTAAAAATAAGGTTTTTGAAATATTTAGGTTTTGTTTTTTACAATAAAATATATAGGTTACCGTGGAATTTATTGAGAAATTAATATTAAAAAATCACAAAAAATTTTCAACTAGGTTACTTCAAAATTTTTTTTAATATTAATTTCTCAATAAATTCCAAGGTAACCTATATATTTTATTGTAAAAAAGCTCCTATAATAATAAACCTCAGATAATGATATTGCTACTAGTAGTTATAGTAAAGACAGTGATTTTTTTTCTTATTCTTCGCTCTCCTCTTCTTATTCTTTACATTCCTCTTCAGTTAAATCATTTCTCTATGATAGATATCGTAAATAATTGTCCCAACTACTTGTCCAGTTTTTTTATGACCTTTGCTTTTTCGATTTTGTGTTTCTTTTAAAATACGGTACATTTTTCTTTGAGTCATAACAATTGCTTAGGAGCAAAACCGAATAAATCCACTATAAACGATTTTTGGGAAAACACAATTTTCCAATGGCACAAAAAGTACCGTTTTTTTTTCGTTTGTTTTGTTATAATAATTCTATTGGGGACGTCATAATTAATACACAACCTTTGCAATTATAATTTTAAAAAATGATTTTTGTTAAAAATGTGACAAAAAATTGATTTATTCAGTTTTACACAAATCAAAATTCAGAACTATGTGCACTAATTTAAGAGAAAAACAAATCAAAATAAAAGAAATATCTCTTACAAACTGTTTTTAAACTACAGCGAATGCCGGTGTGTTGTTTACACCTCTTTACTAGTTAGTGCAGGGCATAGTGGCGCATTCGTTTGCAAAATTGTTTTAATTCGTAATTTTTTTTAAAATGTCCGGAAGGCTTTCCTGATTATAAAAGTGTAAGATGACACTCGATATTTGTTGATGTTATTGTTTAAACAACGAAAAATTAATTAAGCCAAAAAAAATGCATTTTTTGCAATGAATTAATTTTTTTTATATTCTTTAGGATATTTCGAATAAAAAAAGTCTTTACCCCCATCATCGTATCTTCAACCCTTTAATTGTTATGAATTTTTTAAAATCCAAAATTGACGAAAATTCAAATTTTCTTGAATTAAATAATATACCTTAAAATTTAAAATGCTATAATTTTAATTTTTTTACCGAATATTCAAACTATAATAAACAAAATTACCTAAATAAATTTTTTAGATACTTTTGATAACTTTTTTATTTATTAAAGTTAACAGAAACATTTAATTTTAACATTTATTTTTATTCATGAAAAAATTATTGTCAGATACTGCCTGAGAAGTAAAATCTTCTTCGACCTTTTTTTTTTCAATACGATAAAAATGCTAAATGTTCTTGTCGTGATCCGTGAAAAATTTCTACCTGTTATGATTTATGATTTCAAAAATATCCAAGCCTTTCTCCATTTAACAAAAATAAGGAAAAAAAAAAATGTTTTTCTAATATTGAAAGTAAGTACTATAAATATAAAAGTTTTTTATAACTTTCAATCTTTTTCACTATGAATACAAATAGGTAAAGGGACTTATTTCGTATTTTGAAAAACTTGTACGTTTAACTCTTCTTCTATTTTTTTCCTGTCATAAACAATTTTTACAACCTTCCAAATAGAAAATCCCTACCTTAGAATTTTTGGCTTGTTCTGAAAATTATTTTTCAGTTGTTAATCAGTCTTGCTCTCGATTCTACATCTACTGGTTTACTTTGCAGTCGTGTAATTTTCTGAGTAATAATGTCGTTCTCTTTAATTCCAAAAAAAAAAATTAAATTATCTGACGACAAAAAGTGTTTATTTTGTGATCATGGCGAGGCGTTAGTGAAGTGTCCGAAACCTGATACATATTTAAAATTAAAAAATGCAACTCTTCGTCGAAACGATAACGTGACTGTGCGATTTAATTTGTTGTTTAACGAAAATACTAGTGAACAATCTTTTTCGTGGCATCGTGGTGCGTAGGAAGCATATTGTTAAAACGTAAAAGAAAACATAACAACAAACATAATTTTGAAAATTTAATTAGGTAATTTTGTTTATTATAGTTTGAATATTCAGTTAAAAATTTAAAATTAGAGCATTTTAAATTTTAAGGTATATTATTTAATTTAAGAAAATTAGAATTTTCGTCAATTTTGAATTTTAAAAAATTCATAACAATTAAAGGGTTGAAGATACGATGATGGGTAAAGACTTTTTTATTCGAAATATCCTAAAGAATATAAAAAAAATAATTCATTGCAAAAAATGCATTTTTTCTGGCTTAATTAATTTTTCGTTGTTTAAACAATAACATCAACAAAAATCGAGTGTCACTTTTATAATCAGGAAAGCCTTCCGGACATTAAAAAAAAAAAATACGAATTAAAACAATTTTGCAAACAAATGCGCCAGTATGCTCTGGTCTAGGTGGATTTATTTGGTTTTGCACAAAAACATCAATTTCGACACTGAATTTTACAAAGGTTTATTTGGGTTGGTTCGGACAGGTAGTCTATAAAGATGTAATTTAACAAAGTAAGTTAAAAACCGCCGCTAACTTAATTTTAATAAAAAAAGGATTTATTCGGTTTTACTCCAAAGCTCCTCATTTAAAGAAGTACTCTAGTGGATCACAAACCCCATAAAATTTTTATGTAATGCGTTCTCGTAATTTTTTCTTCCATAGTTGCTCTTACTTTAAGAAGACCACGACTATGTTCACAAAAAAATTGCTTACCAATTTTCGAGTTATTGGAAAAGACTTTTTGTATTCACTTTCGCATATAGAAAATTAAGCTAATCGACTTACTTTTGAATATAGAACATCTGGTATAATTACCTACTTTTTTACACCCAATCTTCCGACAAAACTTCCTTGCTCTTGTTCCAATTATTTATAAAAAACATTTTTTTAGGTTACCCATTCTTTCTGAGAGAAAATGTAACAGCTGATAACATTGTAAATACACTAGAAGTTGATAAATCGAATTTTAAAAATATCCAAGACATTCTTTCAGCGTACAGCAGTAAGCCTTTACCTTTAGATAATAAGTTACTTTGGGAGGTAACTTTTCTTAAGGCTTCCGATAAATGGAACAGATTAAATAATTTAAAAAATCATCAGGTAGGTCATTTATTTTACAAACCGTAAATAGATTATAAGACACCGCCCACGACTACAACAGAGACCAATAATATAAAAATCGAATTGAGCATTTGGTAGTCTCTCATCGAACGCGTCGTGTTTTTTGCTTGCTATTTGTTGTTGGGTACAGGAGAGGATATGTACTATGTTCCGGTAGTGGAAGCTGTTGTGTGACTTTTGCTGGCAATGAAATAATGTTTCTAGATCTATACCAATAAAAAAATCATCTGGCAAGCATTTTTTGTCGTCCGGTTTTGCTACTTTCGGTGTAAATGTAGGATTCACCACTGAACATTTTCCACTTAGGTATTTTTCGTATTGATTCAAAAAACAAAAAAGGCTCGTACAGGTCGATTGCAGTTTGGAGGTAGACACTTTTTTTCTAATAGCAGCATAGACACTTTAACTAAATTTAAATAGGGATGACAGATCATTGAAAAGGTATTTGATGGATAATTCGGCGTTACTTTTACAATTAGCTTTCAAGTGCAATAGTCTTATTGCCAAATTATCAATCATATTACCTTTTTAATGATGTGTTATCCTAGTTACTTTCCCTATTTAAATATTTGGATTTGTTCATCCCACTGTTCGAGGTTGCCAATGATGCAATTGAAAAAGTGTTCTCTCCAACCTAATATCGACTTGTATCTGTACCTAAATGGAAAGTTTAATGTAACAACCAGGTAGTCTAAAGAACCACCGCTCGTCACCACTGTAACAACCAACTAGCCTAACGACCCATTTGAAACTACTGTTGTCAATATACTATTAAGAGATGAAGGCAGCACTGTCACCAGCCAAAAGGTTCTGGAGCCCCGAATGAACAGTCATTCACTAGTGGCAAAAAAAATATTTAAAAATCTATTTAAAAATCAAAATTATCCCTTAATACCATAGTCGAGCGGCTTTAACAACTAGTTATAGACTCATTCTAGTAAAATAATTACAAAATGACTAATAGACTCAAGAATAAATAACCATTTAAATTTATGGAAAGAATATTAAAATAAATGAATATTGATAAATATAAAACAAATGTAAGATACATAAATTTGAGACGAAAATGTAAAAATTGGCTTTTATTGGTAATCAATTAATTATTTCAGAATAAAACCAAACAACATGTTAAAATAAGTTAAATGCATTTACCTATAGTACACAAATCGCTGCACAAAACTTTACACATTATGGTATTTCGGGACTTAAGGTTCCGAAATGAGAGTCTCGCCTATTGGCAAGAGTTTTGGACCGCAGTTCTTCCTTGAGTATTGTACTTAAGACTCGTCTCTCTATTTAAACCCAAAATTTACGTGAGTTTTACTATTTATGTACTACCTTGGAAAATTTTCTAGTTTTATGTAAGCCATTGACTAGAGTAATAATCTAATTGTTTTATTTCAATTAAATATAAAGTTAAAACAGTAAAAAATACTTTTTAGAATTTTTGTAAAATTCTTTATATTTTCAAATAATAATACCAATTATTGCATTATTCTCTCGACAGAAAAAACTTTGTAATACTTGTTCAATTCTTTTTAAAACCCTTAATGTAAATAATTTACGAAAATTATCAAAATTATCCAGAACAATATATGTGGTAACCTTACGCTCGCTTCACTGCACAAGTTGTGTTTTTGTTTGGTTGGTGGTAACTACCCTTCACTCTTTGATGATCACTTCGCATTATTCTCTAATCCCTAATCTGTCTGGATTGGTTCCTTCCAGATCTGTTTTAGTCCTTGGGCTGCTGTAGTCTATCCATTTTCTAATAGACTGTAGACCTTCTGGTTGACTTACTGCTTTGGACTGCTTTCCTGGCTACTGTAAGACTGCTACTGCACATAGCTGCTACTAGTAGGTCCCTATTGACTGACTTCTGAAAATGGCCTCTTTCATTGAACCTTAGTCCATTCCATATAGATTTTCTCTGGTCCCTTGTTGCTGCATTAGAATTTATGTTTTTCACGCTATGGATTTGTCTCCTACAGACTCAAAATGAAACCAACTTCGTTTACAATTATCTTTACTATACAACACTTATATTGAATCTTAACGTCTACCGACAAAGTCTCGCTAGGTATATAAAGCCAGCTCTGCATAGGTACATTCTCGACGGTCTAGAATCTCTGGGATTTCTTCCTCTATAAGTCAGCCGACGCGTAACGATTTCTCTAGTAACCTCTCGAATGAGTGCGTTAGTCTCTCGACAATATTATATAAAGTCTTTCTTTCATAGTTATGTCAATTCGAATTGAATTTTACTTGGTAATTCTATACGTTTAAAGAGACTGCTTGAATTTTCCGTTTGCATGTAAACAGAAAACGACTAATGTTTAATGTTACTAAAATTTTGAATTAGTTACATTTTTATATCAGTAAATATTTTTAAATATTTATTAGGTAGCTGTAATTATAAGATTAAATCATGCACTTGGAGATGGTCTTAGTTTTATGAATTTATGTGCAGAAATTTTGGGAGAGAACGATATACGTTTGGATAAAACTTTCAAAAATATACCAAAGAGTGCGGAGTGGACGAAGAATCCCGTAATGGATATTTTGCTAAAGTTGTTTTTCTTTCTTATTGTTCCAGGTTAGTATCAGAACAGCTCTTTATTTTATTACTGTAGTATAAATAAAAAACCTTGCTATAAACAACGACAGATTAATTATTAACAATTTTACGAGGTGTTTTATTAAAAGTATCTACAATTTAATATTGTCTTCTTCAAAGTATGCTCCTTAAAAATGCACGCACCGTCTTCAGCGAGTTTTCCATCTCTGATAACAAGTATGAAAGCCTAGACTCTAAGAAGAATGTAGGAGTAAGAGTACTGGAATGTTTTTCTCTGTCCAAAATTCTATAAGCGATAATAACCTGTGAATGGGGGAATTAGCATGAGCCGGAAATGTTAGGCCGCAAACGCAAAACTCTTTTCCGCAAACGTTTAAGAATCTTGCGATAAAAGGTTTGATTCGCTGTCTGGCCAAAGGTATGGTCTGTGGTCTTTTTTTTAAGAGGTGAAAGTCTTGCAAAGACTATCTGGGACATGAACCTAGATGTGTAGGATTCTACCAATAAGCGATAACCTACCTGCTAAAACCACCTCATGTCACAGAGATGCCGGTACAACTCTTGCGAGTATTGCTTTATTCGTCTGTCAGTCTTTACATTTTCTTCCTTGATTGTCTCTTTCCTCTTTCTCTTTATACTTCATAATCTCTATTATTTCTTTTGTTCCTTCGGCCCATTTCGTCTTGTCGGTCATAAATTTATTTCAGCTACTAGTGATAATTCTATTATCTGTCTGTATCTTGCCCATCTGTTGCATTTAAAAAATGTGTGCTCCATCGTATCCTCCTCGTTACAGTATATACAATTACTGTCAGGTGTCTTACCAATTCTGCAGGCACAAGCCCTAAAAGAGCCGTGTCCCGTGAAAAATTGGCTTAAACTTTCAGTCTAACCAATTTGGGATATTTGGAATTAACTTCCTCGTCCAAACAGCTTTATTAGTATTGCTGCTTCACCTATTCTGCCAGATATCTATTGATCTGTCTTTTGGATTTTTTAACTTCCGCATCATTTGTTCGTCTGTCGTATAGCCTTGCTCTTTCATATACAAGTATATCCAGAAGAATACACCCAGTGATTGCTTGCAGTGCTTCTCCTGATACCGTTGTACTCTAAACACCAGATTCTTAGGTTTGTTTTTACTTACTGCTATAGCCCATATTGGTGCCGTATACAGAACTGTTGATTACACCACCCCATAAATCAATGGCCTTTTGGTGCTGCTTGGTCTTCCCATGTTAGTCAAGATTCTTGATAGAGCTGTCACTTACTTCTCTGCCTTTACTGCTATCTTCATGACTTGAATATTAAAAATGCCTTTGTCATCAATCCATACCCCAAATATTTGAATACCTTAACTGGAGTATTGACAATAGTTCTCTAATTTAAATTGAATACCTTCTCTAACTCTCTTACCTTTGATAGTAACCGTTTCGTTTTTTTCTGATGCTATTTCAAGTTTATGTATTTTCATTCATTGATGTACGTCCATTGGTGCACAATTGGCGTTTTGAATTAAGTCCTCTTTTGTGTTAGCCTTTACGATCCGGGCAAGGTCATCAGCATAGGCAACTGTGTTACATCCACTACCTAGGTCTTGTCTGAGGATCCCGTCATACAGAAAGTTTTACAGTGTCGGACCAAAGACCGTACCCTGTGGAACTCCATAAGTCATTTCTATCTCCTGGGTACCCACTTGCAGTTTTCTATCTCTCAAGTAGCTTCCAATGATGTTAATTAGATATTGACTTATTTCAGTTTCCTGTAACTTGTTCATTATTAAAATCCAACTAGTCGTGTTAAATGCATTTCTCACGTCTATAAGAATTAGTGTATTTTAGGTGTAATTTCCTCCCTTTACCAGAGTCATTACAGATTCTAGAGCATCTACTGTTGATCTACCGCTCCTAAATCCAAATTGTGTTCCAGAGATAGCAACCTTCTTCTCCAGCTCTACCTTAAGTCTTCTTTTTATTAGTTATTCAAACAGCTTTCCCAATATATCAATTAGACAAATTGGCCTCTAACTAGTTCCCCTTTGGGATTAATATAACCTTTGCTCTCTTCCATGCAATAGGGACGTCGTGCAGATCCAACATACCATTAAATATTGTCATAGACTAGACTATTGCCTATATAATGTCAGTTTTTGGGAAATAAAATACGTTTTACAGAAAGGAGCTTAATTTGATTTTAAATAGACAACAGAACAAATATATTTAGCATTTTTATTGTTATTTTCACTGACTCCGTAAAAGTACCATTTAGACCAGGGGCCTTGCCTGTTTTTAATTTTTCTCCGGCTTCTTTAAGTTCCTGGGCAAGTGTCTAGCAATAGTTGGTTTATGAGTTGGAAAATAATTCTTACCCAGGAAAGAGCTTTTTAACAGCCTCTAATTTTTATCTTTTTTCAGCTCACACGGAGTTATAGCGCGCTATCCTGTCAGTAACTAGTTTGTAGCCTTGTCTCCAGATGTCTTGTTCAAGTTGAGCACAGAGGTTCTTCCAACTTTCTCTTTTTGCTTTTTAATTGCCTTTTCTAGTCTGTTTATATTCGTCTTCCAATCGCGCAGTCTCTACGTTGTTTCCTCTAGTTCTAGATCTTGACAGTTTCCTTTATGCTACATTACATTCTTTCCTTATTCTATTTATGATTTCGTTTAACCAGTAGGGTTGCATTCTTGTGGTGCCTGCATGTCTTTCCAGACTTGCATTCTGTGCATTTTTTACGCAGTTCGTAAATCTTTGTACTGTATTGCTAGCATTTGGGCATGTGAGTTGCAGAGAGCCTCTGAACACCTCCCTAACTAAGAGTGGTTAATTGTTTTTCGGTTGATTTTTGGATTACAAAGCTAATATATTTGTGGTAACTGAATGATTCTTCATTCCACACCTGCCAGTTTTGAACAATTCTTGATATTTTTGACGTTGAGATTGTGATATCTATATATAAGTTTTGAGCACCCCTTACAAAAGTAGGAAATATTTCATCACGGCCCAATTCCTAAACTTTAGTTTGACATATCCTTCACCTGTATGCTTTATTACTCCACAGTTTCTGTTTCTGTTTCTTGGTCTGTGGTCTGGCCCAATGTTTGAGAGCAAACCGACACAAAAGCAAACATATTTGAAGGATTTATTAATATAATTGTATTTATAAGTGCGCTACTGAAAATACTTCGCTATATAATGTGCCTCGAGAAAATAAAGAGCATTAAATTTGTGCAACGATAAGGCGTCGCACTCTACAGAGATGTTTAAAAAAAAGATGAGAAATCATTTAATTTAAAAACTACTAGATATTTTTTAAAACAAAAAGCAGCAAATTTGTCTAGATTCGTATTTTTTAATTCCTTTTATTTTTTTTCAAAATAAATACTTTTTGAAGGATTACGAAAAATTCAAGGTTTCTCCACCCTATGTTTTGTTATTATTGATATTTCCTGAAAATTTACAAAAATCGGACTATGAATAAAGGCTCAGAAGAAATTATAAATCTTCAAGGTGTTAGGTTTGCTCTTAAGTGAAAATTAAAAGGTTACCATTACGGAACAACAAACAACATCTAAAAAATCACGACGCAGCCTAATGGAACAAGAGTTCCAGAATTGTTACCTGGAATGGAAAACTCATTGAAGACACTGTGTGCTTTCCCAAGGAGCACATTTTGAAGCAGACAATATTAAATTGTAGATATATTCAATAAAACAATTTAAAACTAATTATTATTATTAAGTCATACCTCGAATATCTCGAATGATACATGTATGATATTATCATTGTATTTTAAGAAATGCTTAGAATTGTTATTTTTAGGATTCTATATTGTGGAGAAGATCAAACTTTTTATAAATAATTTTGACGGACCCATTATTGTTCATAAACAAGTTATGACATTTAAAGCTGAAAAAACTGGTGAACATTTAATTAAAAAACTGAAAAAAATTAAAAAAGATATTGGTGATACCAGCTTTACAGAAGTCTTACTTACACTTATATCTGCTAGCTTATACACCCATTTTCAAAGTGTAAGTTTTAAAATACGGATGTTTCATTAAAATTACGGCAATTTTACATACTTTTTAGAAAGGTGATCATATTCCGAAGATATTACCTTTTGGTATTATTTTTGTCAAAGATTTGGAACCACTAACTATAAATGGTACACCAGTAATAAGGAATCAATTTGGATATGTTGTTTTAAGCATTCCAATTGCAACTGGGTCAAGTTCCCTTCTTAAGAGATTAGAATATTTAAAAAAAAATTCTAGAACATTTTCAACTATGATTGATTTTCAAGTAAGTATTTTAGTTAATTTTAAATATAGTTTCGCAAACTCGTATCTGAAATTTTTCTATTTGTATACAAATCTATATGATCTGTCACGATTTACGAGTACGTGGTATGCTGAAGTTAAATATTAGCTATGCCTCAGCAAATTAACCAATATATAGATACATAAATATAAATAGGTATACGTATCAGGGTTCTTTTTCTGATATCAGACCCTAACTATTCCTGTAAAATGTCTGCACAACACAGATTTTTAAAGAGCCAGTTCAAAAACCGTAAGTAGTGTACGAGGGCCAAGAGAGGCCTGAGCTTATAAATTTATAAAGCAGGTGGTCGAGGTGGTTTGTTCAGATTCTAATATTATAATTCTATAAACCAAGTCCTCCTGTGTCGACCTTAAAAAAAAAGGTCCTGAGCATATAATTTATAAACTAACTCCTACTGTCGAGCTTCTAAAGGATGGCTACGTTTTGCAGTTTAATATGATTGATTTTTGACATTTGATACTTTTATGAATACATTAATGCAACTACAAAGTATTTTTTTATTGGTAGGCTAAATAAGACACAATTGTTACTTTAGATCGAATTGATTAGGTATAGTTAGGTTTTTACTTCATTAATTTTATGTACAATACGTAGAATTGGTTGTCTTTGCATCACTAGTGCAATGAGAACCTGTCATATGGCCTAAATGAATGTGGTCTCAAACCTTACACCTCTACATTGAATGATAGAGGACGTGGCAAAAAGGACAAGATATAGAATGATTAGGAACGAAGCAATTAGACGGAATATTTCAAGTCTGAAGATATCTGAAACAAGTCTAGGACGAAATGAGAAATAAGTTTTATGAATAACTACAAAACCACCGAGTTTTCAATACTTTTTTAGGCTCCTCGGGCGGTATGGCGAAAATGGATCCGTGATCCGGATTCGCCGAAGAAATCCTAAAGTATTCGTATTCGAATCACCAATTATAGTCTCTAATCCTATTTAAGACCAAACTAATTGTAAATAGGGCGAAATTGCAGAAGTTTTAATTCCTCAATTTAGATTTTATATTAAATTTGGAAGTATACATAATTAATGACACTGACAGTGATATGTATTCGTTATCCGAATCAATTTTTTTGAGGATTCATCCCAGCTCTGATACGGAAAACCACAAAAAGAACTGGATTTGAAATCTGCGGAACTAGAACCAAGTACTCTTAGAGTTTGGGTAGATATCCAAACACCTTCCTGGCTAAAAACTCACATCATTTTAAAATATATTAAGGTCAACATCGTTCAAACTATTGCAGAAAAGAGATAATCAGTCCAATAATGGTTTTTAGATGCTTAGAAAAACTGAATGAGCTAGGTGAAGGGTAACGAAATTGCAGATAGTCTTGCAAGCAAAAGAGTTTAAACACCTTTTGTGAGACCTTAATAAACTTGAACTAGTAAAAGATAGTGACTGAATATTCTATGAGAAAGAGGATGGAACTTTTTTTCGCTTTGTGACTGAATTTGTTGAACTACAGATTTCAAAGGAGAATACCAAATATAAGAGTGCTAGCCACTTTAAATACTAAACTTCCTTATGATGATATGATTAAAAGGGTCGTTGTAGACGTCCATACTACCTACTCTTTTGCTGTTTTAACGGCAGAAGGAGTAAGTGTACTTGATACCCCATAACACAACATGGAATTGGTTAGGTTGAAACTAAAACTTATTTAGGAAAATATATTTTTATTTAGTTCAAAAAAGAAGCATCTTCGCGTTATTTTGTCTGGAGATGGTTTGAGTAATCTAAAATATAGGTATAATATTTTATGTAATAATAGAATTTAAAAAAAAAATCATATGTTTAGTTTGCGCTATTTTAGACTTACAATGTTTGTCTTGGCGTTTTTTACATAGAGCTATTTTGCCTGCACCCTTGTTATGGCGTCTTATGACCATTGGGCTGGGTATCTATTGATGAATGAGTTTAAAATTTAAGGAAATAATAAGAGAAATAAATTAGTATATTTCAGATAAAAAAAAATAACTTTTTGTCCCTTCGAATTCAAGAAGAGGTACTCAGAAATTATACAATAACTACATGAAGTGCACAAGAAGAAATATATATTTTTAGAATACACTGTAACAAAAAACCAAAATAAGGTTTAAAGCAACTAGCAAACTACCACCATCTCACCCTTTTCAAATCTAGAGGACATATTTTTTGATTGGTAATTATAGCATTGTTTATTTTGGTATTTTCTAGAATACTTTAAAAATTAGAAAGTAACTCTTCTATGTAACAATTTTCTCTTGATTTTCCTTTTATAAGTGTAAGGAATATCAGTCTTAGTAGATGCTCAGTGAGTTTTGTAGATGGTCCTTTTATGAACTGTTTGGTTTGCCACTGTCCTGACATATTCCACAATTTTTGTTTAACATTAATTGATTTTTGATGTTCTGAAGACTGTCATTTTAACCACATAAAAGGGTTGGGGGCCATGTATATCTAGCCTTTGAAGATCTTTCTCTGGCTAGTGAATCTCCATCTTCATTGCCATTATGTCTATTGTGGTCTGGTACCCAGCCTATTTTGACTACTTAACACTGATGTGGGTTTCAGGCAATGCCAAAAAAAAAACTTTAAAATGTAACTACATGGAATTTAGTGTCTTAATATCGCTTGAATGTTGGAATATATGAAAACTGTTTTTCCATTTATATTATGTCTTATTTTAAGCATTGATTTATTACTACTATTTTAGTTTGGAACGATGTTGCATATTACTTACGCACGATGAGAATCTTGTCTTTGGCTTGGCATTGTAAATATCTTTAAGCTGTCGAATGGCACCAACTTGCCAAGTCTTTGGCAACTACATCACTGATGTTTAGGTTAATATAGACCTTACATCTCTGGTCTACAGCCACAAGGTAGTTTCTTGATGTAATAATGATGAAATAAAAACTTGTTAGGAATGAGATTTTCAAAGTCAATTTGGTTTGAAGCTAGGCTAAATATAGTTGTTAGTTACGGCACTAACGTGTCTTGCTATTGACGGGATAATGAAGAAGCGGTTTAAAAGATAGATATACTATTCGAGATTAGGTTTTATTTGGCAATGATAAATAAAACAAAAAAAAAAAATGTTACAGTATGCATTAATCTAACTACAATTTCTAGTTTAATAACTTTCTAAAACTAATATCTCATATTTTTTAGATTCGTAAGTTTCTGCTTTTCCATATTATAAAGTTCATACCCATACCGGTACTAACGTGGATATTTCCATTGTATGGTTTATGGGGTAGTTTTAGCAATTTACCAGAATTTCCTAGAATTGTCATTTTTAATGGACACGAGGTAGAAAATTGTTTCTTCTTTACTTTAAATAGAGACCAACTGGGTAAGTAATATAACACACTCACACTGTTTTTCTGTCTTCTGTCTTTTTAACGAAACAATATACCTTTTCTGATGTAACCAGTAATAACTAACTGGTCGATGAAAAAAACTATTTTCGGCCTATGTAGCCATCATAATAACGAACAATTAATAGACCAGTTTTGTTTATAAAAGGCGAATTGCAATCATTCACGTTATTATTTACATAGTTGGCAAATTATTTGTTAGCCAATAAACCAACCGACTAAATTCAGGGCCCTCGTAAGGGTTACTGGCGCCTGTGTGCAAAAAAGGATTTTGGCGCTCCTTAATGCATTTTGGATCATGTTTTTTTATTAATTTTTTTTTGAAGGTAGGTAGGTGCTTGAAATAAAGCAAAAAACTGAATTTTAAGAAGTCATATTTATTTGTAGACTAAAATATCAAAATGAAACAAACAGAATAAAATCATAACAAAATAAATTACTGTTAACACCCATTTTAAAGCATTTACCTAACTAATGGGGTACAAACACGTTGTTTATAAATACTAAAAAATAACCCAAAACTAAAACATATTTATTTTAGGAACAAATAACAGAAATATTGCTTAATGTCTACATATATATAATTACTACTTTCTACTTATACTTAGATATTTAAAAAAATATGCAGCTACTTCTGATAACAAATACCTAGGTAACTTCGTTATAAAATCAATAGAAAAATAAAAAATAGCTAATGTAGTAGCGATATTTTCCGAGACTTTGCTGTTGCAAATTCATTAATTACATCGCTAAAATTTATACCATCAAAAATGTCTTGTTTAATTGCTAATATTGCTAGCCCAGACAATCTTTCTTGAAGCATTGTCGACCTTTAATGATTTTTAACTTTGAAATAGATCGCTCGCCAGAAACTACTGATATAGGCAATGTCCGAAGAATTCTTAGTGAAATGCTTACGTTTGGAAGGGTGAAGATTAAATTGTTTTCAAATATATATTGTAAAATATTTAAGTCACTATCATCAGGCAATGAAAACAACTTTAACGCTTTAATTTCATTAAACAAATCATTGGAGTCTATTATCCTTATTATCCTGATCTGTCAGACGTTATTCAAGAACAGAACGACGTTTTAAAATATCGCTGTCACTTTTGAATATGTCGCTAAAAAATCCGAAAATATTATCATACTCATTTAATAATAAGTCAAATCGGTTTTTTAGAGAGCTTATAGTTTGAGTTATCATTTTTAGGAAAAAAAACTAATTTTAAAGACGGTGTGTGTGTGTTTGTGTGTGGGTGCGTGCGTGCGGAGAGAGAGAGAGAGAGAGAGAGAGAGAGAGAGAGAGAGAGAGAGAGAGAGAGAGAGAGAGAGAGAGAGAGAGAGAGAGATTTAGGGCTACAAGTCACCAATATTAAACGAGATTTAGCTTCATCCATCGCACTTTGCGATTTTAATGTTTTTTTTTTAATGCGTACCTACTTAAGTATTTTTACGTAATTTTTATTAATAATTATTAATTACACTTGATATTTACTGAATTGTATTATTTATTTTGTTTAATTAATGTCATCTTTGATAACCACAAGAGATTTTCGCAATTAATATCCTCAAATATTGAACTTTCTGTCCCATTTCCCTTACATCTCTTGGAAAACACCTTGGCTGTTTTTTTAATCTACATTTCAAATTACTGACGTTCCTACCTATAAGGCCTCAGTATTGAATTTGTACTGGCGACGAGAAAAATATATTACCCCTATTTTTTAACAATTTTCTCTACGCTTCCAATTGTTGTAATTCCGAAAAAATAACAAATAAATCTCGTTTGGTGTTATGTGTGTGTGTATAAGGGTGTATGTATGTGCACTGACACGATAACTATAGACGATTTTCCCGATTAACTTTTAACGTTTACGAAAAGCAATGCATTTCTAAGGGAGCTTATTTTATCATAACCAAAAATAAAATTTTATATAAATTCCATCGGACCAACAGGCCTCTGACTGTATAATGTCACTCTCATGTTGTTGGCATTTGTATAATGCACTTGGTACATAATTAACTATTTTAGGTACAGGATTTAGCGTAATTGGCTATGATGACAGAATTCATTTTGGCGTGACAGCGGACATCAATCATATTGGTTCAAAAGAAGAATGCGATACAATCATAAACGATATTTTTAAAAATATTGAATTATTAAGACTAGAAATTGAAATGAAGAAAATCTAAATTTAAAGCTTAAAATTATAGATGACAATGAGAGAAGCAATGAATGTTAAATCTAAATAAAAAAGTAGATTTAGAAGTTTGAAATATGTATAATTTTTTTTAATAAATAAATGTGTTATTCTTAATGTGTTATGTTATGTTGAGAATGGGGTGTTAATACACTGCGACCTAAAAGATCTATTGTGCCCCCTTCTGTCGCCACTGCACTAAGGAAATGTCTCAATGCCTATAGCGACCCTTCCAATCCTATTTTCTCAAGGAAGTGTAGGATTTGAAGTGGCTTCAAGTTAGGTAAATCTCCCTCTTCTATTTGATATCCTCCTAGATATAGTGCCCTTGGATTCTGGAGTGCTACACATTCAGTTAGGATGTGAATGGAGGTTTCGTCCTCCTCCTCACAGAATCTGCACTAACTATCCTCTACTACTCTCAGTTTACTTAGGTGTCCTTTTAGTCCGCAATGCCCGGTAAGGATCCCTGTTACAATACGTAGCCTGTTGTTGCTTAGGCAGATGCAAGCTTCCGATCTTTTCTGGTTATATTTACCCAGAAGTATCTTGGCCTGTCTCAGCCCCAAGAGATTGTTCCAATTCTCGGTTCTTCTACTACCCAATTATTTTTTAATCTCTCCTAATATTATGTTACTGCTGATACCGCAGAACGGCTCAGGTCCTACAAAGGGTGTTTGAGCCCCTTTTCTTGCAAGACTATCTGCAATCTCGTTACCCTGTACCCCGTTATGTCCCGGGACCCAAGTGAGAGTAACTCTATTTTCCTCGCCTAGCTCATTCAATTGTTCTAGGCATCTCCAGACCATTTTTGAGCTGATTACGTAAGAACTCAGCGCTTTGATGGCTGCTTGACTATCGGACATGATGATAATCTCTTGTCTATGATATTTTTTCTCGATGTTAAACTGGATACACTTCTCGATGGCATTAATTTCCGCCTGGAAGATGCTTGGGTATTTTCCCAAGCTTTCGGAATGCTTGGTTCTCGGCCCATACACTCGTATTCCAGTACCTTCTATTGTTTTGGAACCGTCTGTATACCACTGAATAGCACGTCTTTCGGTTGTAAGCGCGATGGATTCTTGGCTCCATTCTTTCTTGCAGCCCAGCTCTGTGGTTTTGAAGTTTTTCACAAAACTGTACTTCTTTTGCATTTCATCCTGGGGCATGTCCCAGGTATCTTTAGTCCTGAAGCAAATAGACTTTCGTCTGATTACTTCGTTCCTGATCATTCTATATCGTGTCCTTTTTGCCACATTCTCTATCATCAAATGTAGAGGGGTGAGGTTTAAGATCACCTCCATTGCGGCCGTAGGACAGGTTCTAAACTAGTTCTGTTACTCCAGGCTATAGCCCCGTAAGTGATGATTGGTATCACTACTGCAGTATACATCCATCGCAGTATGTTTGGGTTACATCCCCATCGTTTACCCGCCATGTTTCTGCATACCATTAGGGCTTTTGTGGCCTTATTTACTACTTTCTTCTCATGTGTGTTCCAGAGAAGTTTGTTGTCAAGGGTTAGGCCTAGATATTTGACTTCATTTTTCTATTCTATATCTATTCTGTCTAATTTAACGGTTTTGAGATTAAGTTTTCTTTTCCTTGAAAAGGCTACTAGTGTTCCTTAATGTGTTGTAAGTCCTCTAGTATAAAAATACCTGGTAGTAATATATATTTTTTTTGTTCGGTAAAAGAGACGTTTAACAAAAAGTTCTGTTCACCCCGAATGAGTTATAAAAAAATATTCAAATATCGAATTTTACCATTAAAGGAGCTTCATATTTTTTCTTCCGATTACAGCGGCTGTAAAAGTACTTTTCATTGTTGCCAATAGTAACGTTTTGTTAAAAATGTAGTGCGCAATTGAATTGTTTCATGTTCAAGGGCCATCCATCATTCCACTATTTTATAAATCGAGTTTAAGTGTGGTGTTCTATTGAAAACTATGCATCGGGTGACCAAATAGAGAGGACGCGGCTGCAAGATACATACGATACATAGATACATACGATACTATGTAAAAGTGATCAAGAGGCACTGAACGCTAATTGAGCTTCTTTAATTCATAATTTTTCAAAATAATAAAAATAAACTTGTTTATTGCCAAATAAAGCACAGAATATACTGTTGTATTTATTTATAAATAAGTCTCTCATGTTTTAATTATTTAATTTGATCTACTCGTATATAAAATGCAAATTAGGTAGGTATGACCAAATTCGAAAAGATTTGTTAAATGGTGAAATTTGGTAAGTACAATTTTGTGTCTAATTTTTTTTAATTATACCTAAATATAGTTTTAAGAGCAAAATAAAACAAAGTTAATAGATTTTTTTATTGTTATAGTATAAGCATAAAGGGAGATTTGGGAATGTACATGATATTGACTCATTCTTTAAATTTGGAGTTTCCCCTTTATATTTTGCTAACAGTAGGTACCATCAGTAAAAAGAGTATCATAATATTTGGAAATATCTTCTAAAAAGTGTAGAACAGCATCCATTATCTGCCACTGTTCTAAGCGTTTAGGATCCTATAATACACATTGACAATGAAAAAATTGGGGTTCAACTCTTTATCTAACATTAAAACTCTTTAAAAAAACAAATTTTCTTTTCTAGTAAGTTAAATTTAATGTATAATTATTGTTGTTTGTAAGTCAGAATTTATGACTGCAAAATTTTATTTTATAGAAACTTGTAATAAAATAAATTACACTCCGTGATACGTGTTGTGACTAGTTTACAATAAATATTATATTTAGACATAAATACATTACTTTATTTACATTAGAAGCTTTAAAAAGACATTGAATTGATTTCTCTGATTTGTATC
>OV651817.1:60284668-60377168 GCA_927349885.1 Psylliodes chrysocephalus
TCGCCGACGCTGGTTGGCAATGCCGTCTATTTCTGAAATATAAATAAGAAATAAAAAAAAAAAAAACTAAAGACTTTGCGTTTGGTAACACTAGTCTTTTTACCGAGGACGCGTCCTCCCGAAGCAACGCTGTCGCATCGCGGCGCGCGACGCTCCTACTCTGAACAAGGCTTAAGAGAGAGGTTATGCCGGCTAAGATATAGCTAAAGACCTACAGATAAGCTTACTACTGATATCAATTTAAATTCTAAACAAATTCTCCAGCACAGGGATTTTATGTGCGAACTCGGCACGTTACGTATCGAATAAAGAGAGAGATATTACATAAGAATCTCAGTCTGTCAAACAAAGATAGGCGTCTCGATAAGAGACGTGTCGAAAAATGAGAATCCCACTGCTAATCTGCATTATCTCATACTGAAAAAAATGCAATTTGATTTTTTTTTTAATTGAAAACTGTTATATGTAATATGATCTAGTTTCTATAAACTATAAAGGTGATTAACATAAACTACAATGACTCTAAGGATGATTGTAAATACTTAATTTTTGTTTAAGTTCTGTAATATTGATAAATAACAAAAAAAAATTAACAAATCTTTCTTTTCTTTTTTTACTTCGTACAGTTCTAAATGAGGGTATCTTTTTTCCATTTGTAAACAGATAAGAGTAGGAAACTCATCTTAAAACTTTTCGGCATTAATACATAATTTAATATAACCTGTATATCCGTTTTTTCAGATATTTAGGTATCAACTAAAGGTTATTTTTAACAAGTTCGAATTTACAAGGGAAAAAAGCCTTCATTAAAATTACTTTTACTTTGAAAGAAGGCGATTGGATTAAAAATAAAAGCAAACTCGAGAAAAGCTGAAAAATTCAAGCCAAACTTGGGCATCCCTAAAAAGAAGCAGTAATAAGAAATTCAACTATACAGGGTGTCTTATTGAGAATGGGACATAGAACAACTTAAGATTCTTTGATTAAAAATAGGACGACTAAACAAAACATGCTTGGATAAAGAATTACTGGTTTCATAAATATAGGGTGTTAAAGTTGAAAATTCGAAAAATTTTTAATGGCTATTTTACTTAAATTGGTAAACATTTTTGATGTGTCATAAGATACACCTTTTAGCAAAATAATTTGTTAAATAAACTTTCCCGGTAGCGTTGGGCATGGATAAGTAACACATCTTTTCCCCTCTAAATTTTATGCCACTGTCTAAAAATTTATTCGAACTAAACTTTTACATTTTTTTGATGTTTTTGAAATAAATGATTCATGTTGGGAACTCATAAAGTAATTGGTTTTGTAGATATTTACACTAAAAGGTGGGTATTCCTTATTTTAATTTTACAATTTTAAATATTTTATAAAATTACACTTAGCAAACGTCTTTGGCATTTTAAGATACACCTATCGGCAATAAATCAGTAAAATAAACTTTTCCAGTGGTGTATGCCGCCGGGCCGTCCCCAGGGTAGGGCGATCCGGGCGGCCGTCCGGAGCGCAATGATCTAGGGGCGCCAAAATCATGGAAAATGAAAATAAACTGATAAAAAAATTAAGTTACAGGCTTTTATAGCATGCACTAAAAAGTAATGAATATTTTTTTATCATTCTGATATCATAGCAATAAATTATTTTTCATAATATTGCATTGTCATCGGACCTTTGTAAGTATACCAAATTTCATTGAAATCGGTTCACGGGAATTTTCTCAAAAACGCGTTGCAAGATTTGACTGATAGTTGACAAGATTAAGAGGTGGCAGGCGGAATTTATCATTTTTATTTCTAAGCCCATAATTCAAATAGGCTTAAAGTAGAAAACATGCGCGGTCAAGGGTATGACAATGGTTACAATATGACAGAAGAAAAATCGGGAGTACAAACAAAAATCAGAAATATAAACCCCAGAGAATTTTATGTTCTATGCCGCAGCCATTCGCTAAATTTGGTTGTAAACGATTTGGCAAAATCCTCGTTTAAGGTAGCCAACTTCTTCAATATTGTTCAAAAGTTATATACATTTTTTTCTTCCTCTTCTTTTCGTTGGGCAATATTACTAAAATATATTGATACTTACACCCTAAAACCATTGAGTGATACGCGATGGGAAAGTTGAGTCGACTCATTAAAAGCTCTGCGGTTTCAAATTGGTATAATTCACGATGCTTTGTACAGCATATATGAAGATTCAGAAATCGATAATATGATCAGAGACGAGGCTAGCGGATTATTAAATAATTTGAAGCAGTTCAAATTTATATGCTCTGTTGTGATCTGGTACAAAATTTTGAGTCACATTAACCCCATCAGCAAACTTTTGCAAACTGTAAATTTTATTATGTCACAAGCTATTGATATGCTTAGCAACTGGACACTCTTCTTTGAAAACCTGAGATCAGATTAAGCTCTTGAAAACATCATTTTTGAAGCAACCGAGCTTGCTTCAGAGATTGACGTGGAAGCTAATTTCGAAACCACCACACCACGTCATCGTGTCAGAAGCAAAACAAGAACGTTTTTGTATGAGGGCCCGGATGAACCCGTTCAAGACCTCAAACAAAAATATAAAATAGATTTTTTACATTGTAGATCAAGCAATAAATGCCTTGGAAACCAGATATAATTTGCTAAATACTCACAGTAATTATTTCAGCTTTTTGTATAATATTTTTGGTCTAAAAGACATGTTCAGAAATGAGCTACTGGCTCATTGCAAAGATTTGGAAGTAGTTTAACTGATGGAAATTTATTCGATCTTAACGCCCTGGAACTAGCCGATGAAATAAGTATTGTTTTGTCATTATTAACAAAAAAGGAAACCCCTGTTGAAGTTATCAAGTTTATCGCTACACTTAAATTCGCACCAAACCTCAGCATAGCATTAAGAATCCTACTTACATTGCCAGTCACTGTGGCTTCAGGGGAAAGAAGCTTTTCAAAACTAAAAATAAAAAATCTGATGTGTCCAACACATGACTTTCCTATCTAATTATTATAGGCTTTTTCCGGTTATTTTGTACAACCTACTGCAGCACCTCTATAAAAGTTTAGAGGATAAACTAAATATATATATATATTTTCCACATACATTTTTCTATAGATATTCATTGAAAACGAAAATACTGAAAAATTAAGTTTAGCACTATTCCTCCAATTTTTCTATTACGGTGTATTTTAGAAAAATCATGTAAAAACAAAAATTATAGAGATCGATATCGAAAACAACTTTAAGTTTAACAATTTTCTTAAAAATTCGAATTTTGCACATTCTGTCCAATTTCTCGAATACGGATCATTTCAGGAAAATTTGGCATATAACAAAAATTATAGACAATAATATTAGAAGTAATTTTTATTTAAAAAATGTTCTTCTCCAAACATAAATAACAGATATATTCCATAAAATATAAAAACGGCCTACCATAAAGTACCCCCCCCAGATGTTCCGACTTTGTCCAAAATCTTATTATTTCACGTTAAGCCGAAGTAAAACTTAAGTTTAAAATTTAATGTTTTTTCCTCTATCTGTTTTTGAGTTTTCTTCAAAATTCGAGATGTACACATTTTCTTAAATATCTCGAATACGGTCCATTTTAGAGAAATTATGTAAAAATTAAAAATTATAGAGAATTATATTACAAACAACTTTTATTTGAAAATTTTTTATGAAAAATTATTTTTTTTACATTTTGTCAAATTTCTCGAATACGGACCATTTTAGGACAATTTGGTATATAACAAAAAATATTAATAAAAATATTGTAAGTAACTTTTATTTAAAGAAGTCACACCTTCATCTTCTAAATTTTAGGCCAATCTCCAAAACCTTATTTGGACTATACATTTGAATTTTTTTATGTTTTTTAAATAAATTATCTACTGTCGTTGGAAATTTATAAAAAAATCCACAATTACAGAATTAAAAATAAATTAATATGAAGAATATCCATCTTGAGTAGGAATATCTCGAAAACCAATCATTTTATAAGTTCCCAACAAGCGTACATGATTTATTTAAAAAAAATTAAAATTATACTCCAAATAAGTTTTTAGGACAGTGGCGTAAAATTTAGAGGGTATACATGCTGCACGTTACTGGCAAAGCTTATTTAACTGCCTTTTTGCTGATAGTTGTATCTTATGACGCAAAAAATGGTTGCCGAAGTAAAATTATAAGTACTAAATAATAATAAAATTAAAAAAAAAAATAATGTTTAAATTTTAACACCCAGTATTTTGGAAACGAGTAATATTTTATTTAAATTATCTTCTTATTTTTAATCAGATAACCTTCGGTTGTTCTGTGTCCCATTCTTAATGAGACACGTATGTCTGTTTACAATAATTAAGTCCCACTATAATGAGAATTTTCATAAGTAATTCAAATGAAAATTTGTAAAAAAATTAACGTCTTAATTGATCTGATAACTCACCTTTATAAACATGAAAGCTAAAGTTTATTTAAAGTCAGCTTTCGAATGTCATATATCAGGTGTATTAAGAACATTCAAATTTGGAAAATAGTCGCATTATATACAAGACAATAATCCATACAATGTAAACTTGGGTAAATCTATTAAATTTATTATTTCATCAAAGCAAAATGAGAATATTACTAGTTAAATTATTATAACATATACAAACCCAATCAAAAACATTGTGAATAAATAAAAAAAAATGTGTAATGGAAAAATCAATTATTTATACTACAGTTATTTTGAAATGTCCCTATTAAATTAAACATATTTTTGTTGTTTTTTTTTACAAAATTGTAATTTGTGGAAAAGTCGTAAAGTAATTACAGAGAAAATATTAGTATTAATGGTGAAATTAATTTAATACACAAACTTTTTTGATGACAGTCCAGAATAGTATAAAATAAATAGCGGAAAGGTTAACGGATTGCCTAATTGTAGGAGTTATATTATAATAAATAAAATGTATTTAAAATAAATGAACAGCAATAGTTATATTTTTTATTTTACATATTTTTTTCTGAATAAAAAGATATCGGGATTTAAACCCAGGTCGCAAAATCCAAAGTTGAGCGATTTAACGACCTGAGCCATAAATACTTAATTATCTAATTAAATTTGTCAGTTTAGCATTTTCTACTGCCTTTTTAAGACACAGATTTTTTATGTTCTACAAAGTAAAAATAAACAAAAAATTTGTAATTTTGCCATGCGCAAATAACACAACTAAAAGTCACTGGCTCCCCTACCAAAAGTTTATATTATTAATGTATGTAATACTGTCTTTCAATTATTATTAACCTTTCATATAACACTAAATAACAAATTTATTACCTCGACATTTGGTCATACAATGCTCTTCACTTGAAAAGTTGTTGGCATTTCCATCACAACCCCCGAACTTGAATTCTACACATTTTCCAGAAGAATAATCATAGCGCCATCTTGGAATTAAAGCTCTACAACGACCTCTCTCTTCCGGCAGTTTACATATATCTGGATTGTTCTCTACAATTTAAAAAATATTTCGATATTTAGTTAAAAAATGAAAATCAAATTAATTTGCAATAACAAAGCGTAAAATCAAGTAAGACATTAGAATTTTTGTTTTTTTTTGTATTTTGCCGTTATTTTTTTAACTTTATTATTTTTCTTAAATTATTGAATATATAATATACAATTAGACCCCAATCTTTTATTTTATTTTATTTTATTTTGAAATGAGTTTTTTATAAAAGAGGAAGGTCATTTTAGTCCATTTATATCTTAAAAGAATTCTTAAGAAATATAAATATATTTTAGATCATTTGAATTAAATTAGTAAATTAGTAAATAGAAAAATATTGTTTTGTTTTTTATCAAACGGGCAATGTCGTTTCTGCTGATCAAAACCTTAAGAAAGGTATCATATTTCACTTCATCTAAGTTTAATCAAGAACAAAAATGTTCTATTAATTTGGTGAATAAAACTACTTAAAAAACGGGGTGGGTGGCTCAGTGGTAGAGTCTCTGCTTGCGGATCCAAGGGTCCCAGGTTCGAATCCCACCGTTGGCCAGGATTTTTTCATTTAATTTAATTATTTAAAATTAATTCTGATGCCTTGGTAGGATTCCCCACTCGACCACTCACTGTTGGCTACTAATTAACAATGCTGTTCCTAAAGTGGCGCTGGGAAACAGTAACAAAGCCTACACAGAACACGAGGCTAATAACCATAGCAGTTGATGCCGATTACACAAAAAAAAACTATCTAAAAACCGAGAATGTGAAAAACTTACTTGTAGTCGACCTGCAGTTAACTATTTCCACAGAAAATATCGCTAAAACTACTAAAGCATAAAGTTTCATCGACATTTTTTTTATTTCAAAATTCACGCGTATTTTGCTTCATTCACTTGATAAATCTGAATATTTTACTGCACCGCTTCATATTTATATAGAAAAGGTGATTTCAAATGAATGCACATGGTTTGCAACCACTACAAAAATACGTCGTTAAATATTGAAATTTAAAGATATCTCGCTCTTTTGCTAAATGTTTATAAGTACTTAATTGCTAACGTGAAAGTCGTTATGCGGGCATGTTCTAGAAGATTATCACGAACTACGTGATCGAATATTTTGAAATATTGAAGGAATTATGTCACTGTTTACATCTGTAGGTATGTTGCAGTCGTGTCTATTTTTCTATGATGGGACAAGTTCAATATCGCCGATAAGGAAGAGATTTATTATTAGTACCACCATCGCTAAAGATTTGGCAATACATTTGTGTAACATTACCTTCTCGATGGGACACATTTCAAACGTAACAATTGATTAAATTTTTGGGTTTGAGTTGCATTCTCAATACTCCAGTTCTGGCGGATCGGCTATATCGAGCCGACATAAGCAGGGGCCGTTTTTTTTTTCCATTGGTTCATTTGTGCAGTGAACTCCCAGTTTTATTATTATTATTATTATTATTATTATTATTATTAATTATTATTATTATTATTATTTTTTTTTTTTGTCACGCACTTAGTACGGCTTGAATGTTTCTGTGCCGGTGATACAATATCACAAAGCACAGGCATTACAGAGATTCTTCTATTTTAATTTTTTGATTTAATACCTTTCGCATTATGTTGCAAGTTGACAGAATGACTGCCTTCTGTAGTTGCATCGAGAGACTGTTATGTAGTCCAGCAGCTTCGAGATTCTTTTTTAGTTTTATTGGTATCTCTCCTGTTGCTCCTACCACTATTGGAACGATTTTGATGGACTCAACTTCCCAAGTCTGTTTCATGTCCTCAGCCAGCAATAAGTATTTATCGACCTTTTCCTGGTGTTTTTTTTCAATGTTGAAAGGTGAAGGCACGGAGATGTCTAATAAGATAATAGACTGTTGGTCTTTGTCATATACCATAATATCTGGTCTATTATGCTGAACTGGTCTATCTGTTAGGATTATTATTATTATTATTATTATTATTATTATTATTATTATTATTATTATTATTATTATTATTATTATTATTATTATTATTATTATTATTATTATTATTATTTTTGTTGTAAATTCCAGACCAGGCTATCTCGTATCTCCGACAACACGAGTCCTGACTGGCAAAAATACTCACAACTTCTCCCCGCTACCTGCAGAGTAAGAAATTATGAGTTCCGATTCTCGTGAGTTCTGAGCAACCTGAGTGAGCCCAGGATGACAGCCTTCTGCATTTCGGCGGCTATGTTTTCGGGTCTGTTATGGCACGCCACCATTAATCTTAAATTAGGAACCAGATTATTTGTGATACCACCCAAGCAGCCAATTACCAACACGACAATTTTTACTGAAAGCTCTGGGTACAGTCTGCGGAGGTCGAATAACAAAGGTTGATATTTTGTCTTTTTTTCCTCTTCCTTGATGTTTATGTTGGACTCTGTTGGTGCCGAAAACTCAATTACGCTCATGGTTTTTAGTTGGTGATCAATAAGCACCATATCGGGCTTGTTAGCCTGAATTCGATGGAGGGTTGGGAACGGGTAATTCCAATATATCCTTGCTCTTTCATTTTCGACAACAGACTCCATATCCATTTGAGCGTATGGTAGTAGCGGTGCCTCATCTATACCGTAGAAGTGCCTCAGGTGATAGTATAGCACTTTTAAAGCCGCATCATGGCGATGGATATAATTAGTGCTAGCATAGGTCTGGCAAGCTGATAGAAGGTGCATAACAGTTTCGGGTGCTCTATGACAAGCTCTGCAACTTACGTCTATCAAATTTATACCCATCACTTCTCTACGATATACTAAAGTGTTATAAACACCATCTTGCACCGCCATAATAAATCCTTCCGTTTCGGACTTAAGTCCACTAGACCTTAAGAAAGCAAAGGTTAGTTTCTTGGACAGCCCGCGATCCTCAATGTTCTTGTAGAAGATGCTATGCATGGGCTTATCCATATGAATGCGAAGGTTAGTGTCACATTCAGCTTTCTTCATATGGGACTTAAGTCGAGTAGGTTCAAGCTCTGTTATAGAGTTTCGATTTGCTCGTCCTGGATCAAAAGCGAGTCCTAGATGTTCAGAAGCTCGACGAGCTGCTCTAAATAGAAATGATCCCACTCCTTGCTCCTCATGGCTTTTAACTATTTGGAGAAGCGGGTCCTGGCTCCTAATAACCTTACAGGCCGCACTTAGTACCATTCTATCGTGCATACACTCCAAACTTAATAGCCCTCGGCCTCCCAGATGACGGGGAACATAAAGCCTAGGGACGGACGATTTGGGATGTAGACTGCGGTTCATGTTTAGCATCTTTCTTGTCCCTCTGTCGAGATTTTTCAGCTCATCAACCGTGTACTTAACTACTCCGAATGAATAGAGTAAAATCGGCACGGCAAGCATATTGGTTGCGCCTACTTTATTTTTGCCTGACAGTTCTGATGACCATATCTGTCTAAGCAAGCGTCTGTACCGGCCTCGAAGAGACTCTTTTACTTGTTGTGACGCTTGGATATGGTGTTGATCCACACCCAAGTATTTATAAGTCTCTCCGATATCCAGATGCCTAAGGATATTTGCATCTACCGGCTTATTATTATTATTATTATTATTATTATTATTATTATTATTATTATTATTATTATTATTATTATTATTATTATTATTATTATTATTATTATTATTATTATTATTATTATTATTATTATTATTATTATTATTATTATTATTATTATTATTATTATTATTATTATTATTATTATTATTATTATTATTATTATTATTATTATTATTATTATTATTATTATTATTATTATTATTATTATTATTATTATTATTATTATTATTATTATTATTATTATTATTATTATTATTATTATTATTATTATTATTATTATTATTATTATTATTATTATTATTATTATTATTATTATTATTATTATTATTATTATTATTATTATTATTATTATTATTATTATTATTATTATTATTATTATTATTATTATTATTATTATTATTATTATTATTATTATTATTATTATTATTATTATTATTATTATTATTATTATTATTATTATTATTATTTTAAATTAAATAACATAAAAATATTAATTCAATTTTAATAATTGTATTGTTTCCATGCGTGTTAATCTCTATTTTTGGGTACGCTACTGCGCTCTGGCTAATCGTCTTTCCGTCGCGCACTTTTATAAGAAAGCCCGAAGAGCGAGAAGTTTTCTCAAAAGTCTTTAGCTAAAAAGAGATGTCCACACGTCAACAGATCCGTGAAACGTAGTGAAACAAATACCGAATTCGACTGGTCGCACTAGTGCGCATTTGACTCGACTTTTTTAAGTGCTATTTATTCGACTGAAAGAGCCACAGATTTGAATAGAGGAGATAAGAAAAGTCAATTTTCCTTGGTATTTCAAAATAAGCATACCGTTATAGGCCGCCATGTTTGCAATTTAAGCGTACCGCGCACATGCGCAGTTGCTGTAGTGTTTCGACAGAAGTGTCATTTATGTCAACTCGTCTAGGTTTTTTTTAAAATTCGCTATTTTAGTGGATTTAAAAGAATTTTAAAGTTTTTACTATAGACAATTAATAAAATAGGAAAGTCGTGCTTTGTTTTTGGTTGTTTAAACAACGAGGATTCAGAAAACATTACATTCCACAAGTAAGACATCTTTTTTACCAGAACCGTATTCTTATCACATTTTTAGACTATATTTTCATTTTATAGAAAACGAAATGTAGTACAATAACAAACTGTATGTAGGTATCTAACGTTCATATTGTTATAAATTTTTTAGATTGAGGAAAAAGCGTATGCTTCTTGGTTAATAGCTATTGGAAGAAACCATTGGAAAATTTAAGTGCAAATAACGCTATTTATTCCTCATAATTTTATAAAGATGATTAAATCGTTTCAAAACGAATAGATACCTACAATAAAAAAATATTGCAATACTTTCCATAAATCTGCCTAAAATTGGATATTTTTAGAACATTAGTGTTATGAGGTAAATATCTATACATAAAATTATCAATTTGTTTCTTTTTATAATTTTTAAGAAAGTGATAAAAAAATGTTAATTATCCCTATTACTTTTTGAAATTTACAACCTTCAACTTCAGTAAATATTTTTAATTTAGAATCTTGGATATTGAAAGTGCAACTCCACATTTCTTGCATTCGCCATAGATAAATGTAAAATTTTTATAATTTTAGATACATGTCACATTGTCACATACTTGGCTTGGAATAACTGGAATAATCTTACTAAAATTGTCGAAACTAATGGCGAAATTATTTATTTTAATTATATAAAATTGTTGCATTATATTTAGAAATAGAAAGTTTACGTTTGGGTAACAAATTAAGAGTGGCCCATATGGATTGGAGAAAGACATGAATGTTTGTACACTTAAAATAATTTAGAAATGTTATTGGAACTCTTTTAGTTCACTGTAAAATTCCCTATTTTAATACAATAAATAATAAACTATATAATTTTATTTAAGTCAATTTAGATATATAAATATTAAGTAACATTATTATTAATTGTATAAGGACATTTGACAAATTTCGATTTACTAAATTCTCGAAATCTCTTTAGATTTCAATGGAAAATGCCTTTGTCTCAAAAAACGGAGACTATGAACAGGCCCATGACACTCCCTGGGCGGGAAAAAGACACGCAGCTTTTACTGCGCTGACGTTTTCGGGATATAACCTATCACTTGTCATAAATCCGGTTAAAAACTCACTACCATGCGCAGGCAATCCATATTTAGTACACAAATACAAACTTTTGTTTACATTTTATCGAAGTAGTTTTTGTAATACATACACAGCTTAAAAACGGAAAATTTGTTGTTTTGATAGTGAATTTAGATCAAAAATACCCCAAATACACTTTAGTGTGTGTTTTATCCTTATTGTTACGTATTATTGCTCGTTTTATTTGAGGAGATTGGAATAAATAAAGTACTAGAAGTAATCAAGCTAAAAAGGTGTCTTTTAAGAAGAAAATACATTGCATTCGACTGATTTATGTTTAATATGTTTTCGTAAAGTATTTCCAACATGCTAGTTGTAAATTGTAAGTGTAAAAGTGATAGAAACTGATCTAGTGCTGTGTGCTTCGTTTTTTTTTGTGTTGGTGTCCCAGCCCAGCATTCCTAGCAAAAACATTAACATTGTCTACATTCAACCCGTTTACATGTACATGATTTATCAGCTAAAAGCAGAATACAATAGTTCTCTGCAAAATGTAAACAACGCTACAAGGAAAATTGTTCATGTATAAATTCAACAATTAAATCAAAATATATTATTTTTAAAGGACTTATATCAACTATTATGTTAATTATAAATATTACAATATAAATATTTGTAACAAAATAATAGTTGTGTATTAATAAATCTGTTACTACTCCAAAAAATATATTGTTTATTGATTATCAGGTATCAAAAATAATATGTTTCTTATTATAGTTGTAAATAAAACAACACTTTTTATCCGTCCATTTAACACTTACAAACATATGCATATTTTAAGTTGTAAGGATCCGTAGCCTCTTAATTTTTTACATTAGACACAAGACCTGTGATGTCACATTAAATCGTGAATATGAGATAAAGGATTTTGGAGTTGTCTTTCAGTCTAATTTGAAGTTTAATAACCATTTCTTACACATAACTAAAAAAACAATAAAAGCTTTGGGTTTTTAAATCAGAAATACAAAAAAATTTTAGAATTGCCACCAAAATCAGATTATATAATGCCTTACTAAGACCCCATCTTGACTATGTTTCACAAATATGGATGCCCTTGAAATCCACACATATTGATCATATTGAAAAAGTACAAAAAATATTTTTACCGTACCTTTATACCATAAAAAATACTTGTACCTTTATAAGATCTCATATAAAACTATGCTCGATAGTTTTAAGATTAAATCTCTTTTACAAAGAAGAAAGCAACAGGCTGTGATATATTTTGTACTCTATTTTAAATAATGTTAAGTACAAAGATTGTGATTTGATTGACTATATAAATTTTAATGTGGCAAAGATTAATCTAAGAATGCCAAGTAACAAAAAATTATTTAGTTAAGATCCAAGTAGTATATTTCCTTTTAACAAGGTAATGGCTGTTACCAATGAGTTTTTTAGCGAGGTCCAAATAGATATCTTTAATGTTAGCCTAAGAAAGTTGAGGACTGTACTAAATTAAGTTCACTAGATATAAAGGTTTGTTTTGTTTTTAAAGTTCTTGTTACTTAACTCTACATGTAACTACTATTAATTTTTTATAGTATCCAATAAATAAATTATACCTTATGGCTGCTTTCAAACAATTCTGTGTGTAGTCACTCAGTTTAAAGTTAATTTTAAATTAATGAGTTTAATAAGAATGTCAAATAGTGATATGTATAGTGTCTATGAATTTGCTGTGTGTAGTAAATGGCCAATAAACATAACTTTGATATTTTTATTACAAGTGTAGAAACTACGAAAACCATATACATATAGTTCCCATTTTTAAATAAATTCATAATAAAAAGTAACGATTTTAGTCTGCCATACTTGAACTCATTCACTAAAACAAGTCACTGAGTATATATTTGTAAAAAAAACTACACTAAATATGTCTCCATTATAAATTTTTATATTTAAATCTACATACTTTCCTATAGATTTTGCAGTAAGTGCCTAAATAACGTATAGAATAAATTTCTACAACATAGAAAAGTTTTAGATTAGAGTAATTCTTAAGAAATAAAGCAAAACCTCTATTTTGTTACTCATACTTGTGTGTTATATATTTTCCTTGACAAGCTAACGTTATATTTTGAACTAAAAGTCATTAAACTTTTCACTAAAAAGTAATATTTCACATATATAAAAAAAATTTAAAATGGTTCTGCCTTCTCACATTTGCGAAGACTGCCCTGATATCTAATCTATTTTCTTCTTTAAAGTAATTAATTTGTTCAACCATTGTCTATGAAGGTATCTCATATCTCGCTCATACACACGAATTTGAAAAGCAGCAGAACAAAAATTCAACTAACCAGGTATACCAAGTCCGTGTGAAGAAAACTTTTCATATCCCGAAAACGTCAGGTGTCAACTAAAATTTCTACTTTTAAAGATCAAACGTGCCGCCTCAGAGTGCCAATACTGATTGGTATATATACTGGGCTATGAATGTCTAAAATATAAGTTGCAATAGAATATATAAAGAAACTTAACAACTTAGACATTAGTTATGTTATTCAGTCACCGAAAAAGAATACTGGTTTTCTAGACTTTATTTTATTAAGTTTGTAATAGGTTTATATGAGAAATATGTAACCTGTCTATTAATATATAAACTTAGTACATATAACTTAGAGCTATTTTCCTGCAGTATATGATATAATAGTATATATTTAATTAATCAGCACACTTTTTCCTTGTTCCAAACGTCCACGACACTTTAAGCATCTTTTCAATTACTTACATCTATGTGCTTCCACAAAGTTACAAAAATGTAAATCACCATCAACGATTATTTGTAATGATTTATTTGTCTGTAGAGGTAATATTACTTTTCCAGCCATTGTTGATCAAAACAGTACGAAATTTTTGAATTAGCACTATTTCAACATGGCGGCTGCGCTTGCGCTCATCACATGATGAAAAGACCTATAGTTATGTGTTTTATACCCAACTGTAAGTACTAAGCAGTGAGCAAAAAAATTGAGTTTCCTACAAAAGAGGTAAACGAAGTTTCAAAAGGAAAACTGCTTGAATGGATACAATGACATTAAAAAAGATTTCATAGAGACCAAATTTAATTATATCTAATTCACTCATGGGCCAGTTAAGAAAGGATAAAATATAAAAACTCATTACCGATTTAGGGAAACGACACCAAATGTTCCAGTCGCGAGGATCAAATCTAGACAGTGTTGTTAAAGCTAGTTTTATAATTAGTTCCAAAATAGCGAAAACATCGAAGTCATTTTCTGAGGGACGGTTTGTTAAAGAGTGACTAGTAGACGTTGCAGAAGTTCTTTTGCCCAAAAAAGAAAGAAAGAGTTTAATAAAGTGAGCTGATCACGACGTAGTGTTGTTCGACGTATAAATGTGATGGCTAGTGATATCAAAAATACATTGATTTATACATTAGCTGGTTTTCAAGCATTTTCTATTGCTTTTGAAGAGAATTCAGATTTACCTGACACAGCCCAGTTAGCTATTTTTATGCGAGGTGTTGATGAAGAAGTTGCAGTGACAGAGGAATTACTGGCTTTACGGCCACTACAAGGGACCACTACTGGAAAAGATATTTTTGCCGAGGTGCAAAGCACTTTTGACTAATATGGTTTGCAATGATATAAATTAGTTGGAGTGTGCATGAATGGTCGGTTTACGAAAAGGTTTTATCGGAATTCTGAAAGAAAGAGCAACCGCTATGAATGTGCAAGAATGCGATTTAATAATTCTGCATAGCATTATTCGCCAACAAAACTTGTGCTCTAAGTCCATTCGATTGAAGAATGTTATGGATGTGGTAGTAAATATAATTAAAATTATTAGATCCCGCGGTCTTAACCCTCACCAGTTTAAAGCATTTTTGGATGTACTTTCTTCAGAACACGATGATGTGACATATTATTGCGAAATAAGGTGACTAAGAAGTGGTAAAATGCTAAAAAGATTTTATGACCTTAGAAAACAATTTTATGGAAACGAAAGAGAAAACATTGCCGCAAATTTGTGATCCAACTTGGCTTTGTTATTTGGCATTCCTGGTAGACATCACAAGACACTTAAACGACTCAAGCTTGAAGCTTCAAAAACAAGGGCAATTGGTAATTCAGCTGTAGGTACAGTCCTCTTATAGCTTTGCAAAACAAAATTCGCTTGTGGGAAACACAAATGAGAAGTAAAAACTGTTTTCATTTTCCAACATTATCCAGTCACGAAATCATTGAATACGGTCGTTATGCTGAAGAGTTGAAACTACTGTCCAAGCAACTTACTGATCGATTTTCGGATTTTAAGAATATAGAGAACACTTTTAATATTTTTGCATAGATACATTTCCAAAGAAAAGTATCCACAGCTGAGAGTTTTCGAACGAAAAATAATTTGCACATTTGCAAGCATGTATAAATGTGAGCAGCTTTATTCAATCATGAAAATTAATAAAAATAAGCATCGTACTCAGTTTACAGATGTTAATTTGCACCTACGTACTACTACTACGTACTAGTGAAATGATCATCTTTTCTCTCAGCTTTAAACTAAAGTCTCTCAAAAATTTTACAGTTCAGAAAAATTTTTTACCACCTCTATTCTGTTCACTACCATAAAGGCAAAGCCCAGCAGCTAAAAGCCGTTCGTGAAAGTGACTCAGAACTCAGAATCAGAAAGCACTTTAAAAATAGAATGTAATAGTTTTCAACAATGTTTTCAGAGGCGAAAAAAATTCTTGAATAATCAAAATTATAATGTAGAACACATAATAAGCTACGTATTGTTAGAGAATGTAAAAAGACATATATGTATCTATAGGTGCCTATAAGCATATTTATATACGGAGTGGCCCAAAAGTCTGGAAACGGCCAATTATCTCGTAAATTGCGAGTCCTAATTGTACAAAATTTGGATACACCTACTAGGGGATACGGAGATTCCAGATTTGATATTTGCAATGTTGCCAAATTTGCCGTTTTTCTTATATTATTAGTCACTTTGGTTTTTCAAATTGATCACCCTGTATATTAGGTCATTATTGGAATCTCCTATTCAATACGAGTTCAACCATATGCAAAACTTATGATTTTATGTAGTCTAGGAAGGTCTTAAATAAATAAAACAAATCATGGCGAACTGCCTAAATGCCTCACAAATTTTTAATACGATCTAGGGTACTGTCAACTAAAATTAAAACGTAACAATTGAAAGATTACACCATTTTTAAATGGTGTAATCTTTCAATTGTTACGTTTTAATTTAGTTGAAAATAGTTTGTATTAAAAAATTTATGAGGCAATTAGGCGTTGCCAGACTTCTGTTTTATTTATTTAAGACCTTCTAGACTACATAAAATCATAAGTATTACATATGGTTGAACTCGTATTGAATAGGAGATTCCAATAATGACTTAATATATAGGGTGATCAATTTTAAAAACCAAAGTGACTAATAATATAAGAGAAACGAAAAATCTGGCAACATTGCAAATATCAAATCTGGAATCTCCGTATCCCAAAATAGGTGTACCCCAAATTTTGTACAGTTAGGACTAGCAATTTACGAGATAATTGGCCGTTTCCAGACTTTTGGGCCACTCTATATATAATAAAACATTGGTAGGTAGTTATATAAAATTTTTCGCTCTATTATTATAATAATAATTATTATCATTTATCATTATTATTCTTGTATAGTGGAGGAGTTTCATTAAATATATTTAGTTTAAAATTACTAAATAAATTACAAATGACACCTTTTGAATTTTAAATAGAGCAGCATAGCGTTGTCACGTAGTGTTGCCACATTTATGATAATTATCGTTTTATGCGATAATTTTGGGATTATTTACAATGTTCGATTGTACATGGTACATGTATACGATAAGATCAAAATGTACAATATTTTCACAACATGCTGTTATTTTTATTAACGTACTTTGACTTAACTTTCTTGTATCAATTTTTAATTTGAATAGGGGTTGAACTATGATAATATGTACAAAAACATAACGATAATTTTGACCATGCAGTGTACGATATTTGAATCCGTGTGACCTGGCAACACCGACAATGTCACGTGAAAAATAGATGATATTATTTTGCCAGGAAATATAAAGAGATGATAATTTGTGGAGAAATATTAGGCTGCCAGAACTTATAATTTTTTATAAAGAATGTGTGGAGTCCGAAATTATTTTATGGCATAGATTTAAAAAATTAAAATGTCAGGATCCTCCTAGGCAGGGGCGGTTTCTCCATTGGTTCATTTGTGCAGTGAACACCCAGTTAAATTTCATAAAAACACATTATTTTAAAATTACATAAATAACATAAAAATATAAATTAAATTTTAATATTTTTATTTTCATACGTGTTAATCTATATTTTTTGGTACATTATTGTCCCCTGGCTGATCGCGTCTCTGTGGAACAGAGTACCTAAGGTATTATGTGGCGCATTATGATGAGTGAGCCTAACACGAGTGAAACCATATGATGAATGCATATAGCTAAAAAGAGAAGACAACACGCCAACAGATCCTTCAAACTGTCAAAGAACATATTAATTGGCGCGCCGTTCACAAACAGGTTGCCAAACCATTGTTGCCAGTTTAGTACAATTCACAATTGTACTAGATGTAGTACATTCTGCGTGCATCAGTGTTCACGTGTAAAATATATATTGTGTTCCTTGTTTGGGTTCGTTATCAATAAATACCCACTTTTTTCCCCTTCAATGAATTAGATATCACTGCAAATAGAATTCGAAAAATCTGATACATTTACGGAATTTGGTACATTTTTTAGACAAATCTGGTACATAACAAAAACATTTTCTCGCAACAATGTACCAAATCAAACATTCAGTCATTATGAAACGGTTTTAATAAAATTAAGATTATTTTATTATTTGTGATCATTTAAAAAAATGTGTTTAATTAAGAACTGCAACTTTAATAAATTGGAAGGATGTGTGTCAATTTAACTATTGTTCCCGAAAAACTTCTTTAAGGCAAGGTAAATAAAAACTTTTTAAGGTTATGTTATTTTATTTACGTATAATATAGTTTTACCACTGTAATTTGTTTTATATTTTATTTCAGTGTCTAAGACCATCCAAAGATTACTTAAAAATGGTCTATTTTGTACCCAATTGAAGTAAGAAGTAAGCAAAAAAAAATGTAAATTTTTTTCCCACAAAACCCACTAAAAGGAAAAATTTTGGTATGTACATTTAAATAGTTTACCTATATAAAGTTATGTTTGCCTGTAATTATCAATCGTCTAACCTAGATCGTTTGTTGCATACAAACCAGAAATCTTTTATTTTAATGATATTTTTTTATTGGCTTGTTTGCATAATTTAGTATTTTCAAAAATATTAGATGTTATGGTAATTTGGATCACTGCAGGTATTAAATGAAAATAAGGCTGTTGGTAAATTAGTTTACAGTTGATAATAAAGTATGTCTCGAAAAAAGCAATAAGTATCAAACATAAATTGTGATTTTCATTAGGCACTTAACAAGTCACATCCCACATATCTACATGCTCTGGCTACTCAATCCTATAAGTACATATCAAAACATTAATGTACTATCTACAATTAAATAATAATTTGAAAATACAGATGAAGCCGATTTACCTATTTAGACAAAATACTATTATTCTATTATTTATTAAAATACATTATTTTTTAGTGAACATGGACATGCAAAAGTACCATGAGGGTAGTACAATGCGAGAGCAAGAATACTTTGGAATGTGCTGTGAAATACACTTAAAAAGGGTCATGTGGAGAATTAAGTGTGATAACATTTTACGATATGTATCTCACTAGTTTTGTTCACAGATTTCTGTATTCTGTGTTCAATTATGTGCTGCTATTTCAAATTTTTAGTATCCTTTGATAAAAGAAGTTGAATATTATTGTTGACCTTTTTAAATTGTTTATTTTACCTTATACATTTTTTTTTCTACTCTTCATACAGTATTCTGTGAAGAGTATTATAGGTTTACTTTATCTGTGTGTCCGATGTCACGTTTTTTCTTTGCACGATAAATTAAAAACGAAAAGCGATATCAATATTAAATTTTTAGTAAAAATGAAGCTTTATAAGAAGATAAAGCCTATTGATACTGAAAAAAAATATGAATATATTGGGGAGTTAAGAGGGGTTAAAATATAAAAAAAAATCCTAACTGAAAAACGAAAAATGTAATAAACTTAAAATTTTTAGCAAACATCAATCTCTAAAAGGAGAAGAATTCCTTTAATTATAAAAAAAATCTGATTAAATATGGGGGATTTAAAGGGGGTTGAAATTAAAAAAAAATCAAAAATGAAAAGCGATATCAACATGAAATTTTTAGTAAAAATCAAGCTCTATAAGTACATGAGGCCTATTGATTGTGAAGACAATCTGGTTGAAAATAGGGGTTAAGGGGCTCTGTTAAACTGCGAAGAGTATCATTTAGAATGCCAGACATTACCTATATATCTTTATTCCAGTTTGTGTCTGTGTAATATTATGTATTGTGATGGGACTGATCTTATAAAATAAACATTTAAAACATTTTAGTTCTTATTTTATTTGCCAATAAAAGGTATTAAAAAAATATATTTTTTATTTGACATCTGTGACAAATTGTGAAAATGATTAAACTTACAATAAAAACTAAAAAATGGTAAATAAAGTTTCATATAAAATTTTTTACACAAAAATCAATGTCAAGCTTTCTACACAACCTGATATATATTTAAAAATAATCTTAAATTATGAAGAAAAGATAAAATTATTGGAAAAAGTGAACACCCATTTTAAATTACAACGAGTCGCCACTGCTCCTAGGATTTTAAAAGCGACATCGACCAATAAAAACAGAAACATAAAAAATAACCTATATAATGTTCTTTTATTTATTTAGCCAATCTTAGATTATTTGGCAAGGTATCCTCAAATTTAATAAATTTGTCACGATTTTAGTGGAATTTAACTTTATTTACATGTGTAACTTAATGAAATATTTTAAAAAATGTGTCCAACACATAACTTTCCTGTAAAGTTATCAAATTATTGAATATGGCTCATCTAATCAAAAAGCATTTTTTTCTACGACCACTTAGGAAAGTGACATCTATCACCCTATTTAGTCTTATAGAAAGTGCTCTATATCACTCGCGTGTGGATAACTCTGCTGTCCACTCGTGTGTAAATATAAATCTACTTTCCGCATAAGCTGTCAAATATATCAAACGTCTAATTTATATTTTGATTTATGTAATATCTATTTTAATACTAAAATCGATTTGATGATTAAACTATTAACATTAATTTTTAAGTATAAATTTCTTATATTTCTTATAACAAATTATTGAAATAATTTTAAAGTAACTGCCTACATTATTTTTGCTTTTTCCTGATTCATATACATATTTAATTAGATAAGTCAAATAATATAACCGTGAGAGCGCAGATCGTTTGGTGTCTAACTTTTTCAACTTGGTATTTCGTGATGCTGGTTCAATTCCCGATTAATTACATTGTGTTTTTTGTTTTTAATTTTGAAAAAATATGAGTATTGTAAAAATACAATTTAGTTTGTCTGGCGTGCGAGGACGCAACCCAACCATACTAAACTATCGGCCGAGAGGTAACTCTAGATGCCTCATTTTATGAAGGGATTTGGTTGGATTCTACCAATCTGATAATAAATTCCCGGATGAATCCATTATGTCCTCCCATTTAACAGGGTGTTACGTTAAACTTATAGGTTTGCGATTTTTTTGAAATATAAAGTTAATATTCTGTTTCGTTTATTTATTCATTCTTGTCCACGTTCGGCCCATTGTCTTAAAAACGCTGTACTAATCAGTGAAATTACCTAAAAGCCATTTAAATATGCGGGTTTTAAAATTTTCTATTATACAACTACAAAAACTTACAATACCAGTGAAACCATTAAATAAATTTGTTTGTATTCTTTAAAAAACAAGTTGGAATTTACCATTATCTAGACAATGCAATATTTTATATCCAATAACTATGATTAAGATGAAATCACGACAGTGTGTGGTAAACCAATAACAAAGAATGTAAATTTAGTTATTCATATCAGGTATTTTAAAAATAGAGGTTATTTAATTATATAGTTAATTTTTATGATATTCTTTATCAATAATTATTTAATTATTTATAATATCGTCTTACGTCTTAGATCACGAGTTCATGTTGGATTTGTTAAAACATTTCTTACCTTGTTTAATTTTTGATTTTATTTATTTGTTGACAACATTGATCATTTTCTTTTTGGTAATTTGGAATTAACTTTTCCTTTGTCTATTAGTTAGGTATATTATTTCGAGGGGCGGATTTACAAATGTATCCCCTATAGGCGGAACCAAATGGCCGCCTATATTATTTAAAAAAACTAAAAATTTGTTCTAAAATATGAAATACAAAAATTATGCAAACATTTATTAGAATCACATAAAATGCAACAAAAACTTAAGTCCAACAGACTGTAAAAACTCTTACATATGTTATAGTCACATCTTCAAATGAAATCGAATTCGCAGTTTCAGATTGTTCAATCTTCTTTCGGACACACTTAACCGTAACTAAAAACAATTGCTTGGTGCCATTAATTTGCAAATTTTCAAAACTGTATCGATATTAGAAAAATAAGCTAATTCCGATCTCTAATCCGGCTCTATCACGAAATAGAGCTATTGTTTGAGCGCCTGATCATAATAGCGCTGAACGAAATAGTGCCGATCAAAATAACACGTATTAAAAGAGAACCTGAATAAAATAGCGCATATCAAAGGAGCGTCTGAACAAAATAGCTCGAATTAAATATAATAATTTAAAAATTAGATTTTAAAAAAACAAATTTGCAACTTTTATAACAACTTTATTCAACAGCGTTAGAGAAGAGAGTGAATTAATAATTTAAAAGGAAAGATGATTAGCCTCGGCCGTCTTCTTCTAGTCAGCAGTTTTATTGTCAGCTGGGTAATTTCCGTGTATGTAACTCCCGTATCGAATGAGTAACACTCAAATCAGCGCCTTAATAAAATAGCGCCTTTTGAAACAGTTTGCTTTTACATGAATTGATTACAAGAAAACTTAACTTATTCACCTAACCTGTTTGGCCTGGAGCCATTTTAAATTAAACTATCGTGTACGCACAGGTTAGGTAAATTAGCTAGGTTTTTTTTTTTTTTAATTTTCTTACTCTATGTATAACTTTTTGCGAATCAACCCGCGATGACTCCAATTCGCACAGGTTAGGTAAATTAGTTTATTTTTTTGATGCATTTTGTGTTAATTTTTTTGGCTCTATTTTGACTGATGCTACTTTAAAAAGCGCGATTTCGTTCGGACCAAAGAAGTAGAGAGGGTAGAATGATGAGGTACCGTCTGCGCATCCATCACGAGTGTAGAAATTATGCCTGATTCAGCCTTCCACTCTTACACACGTAAATGACAAGGAGAGGTTGCCCTAAAGCACTGTAAACAAATTCCAGGATTTACTTTATTCAGCGATTATGTTCATGTTCAGCTCTGTTTTTTGTTTGTGTTTTGGCTGTTGTAAGCTTTTTTGGCGTCAATTATTTGTTATCTTGCTTATATTTGTAATTTTTTTATGCTTTTATTCCGATTTAGTATTAAATTATACTTGTTAATTATTTTTCGATGCACTATTTTATAATTGTTACACAAAATGTTGTTAAACCGTCCCTGAATCTTGTATACAAAATGTGCAAAACGAAATTGTGCATAGTGTCCAGAATTTTTCATTGACAGTTTTCATTCTACCCCTCTCCACTTCATTGGTTCGGACGCTCTATTTCTATTTCGTTCAGGCACTTTTATAGTCTATTTTTATGTATGAGAGAGTATTAAAATAATAAAACGTTCGTAATCCATAGGCGTATCACTTCTTTTAGTAGACAGTTAAAATATTTTTTGAAGTTATTCCTCGAGTATACACTTATATTTTCACCTAATTAACCTGCTTATAACTTCTAAACAGCTGAAGGTAAAAAAGTGCAATTTTTTCTAAAATGTTTTATTTTTCCACAAGGTATGTTAAGAACATTGTGTCAAACGGGTTATGTAGGTAAAAGGATTTAAACTTTGACTTTTAAACAACGTTACGTTAATAGATAATAATTTAAATAATATAAAAACTACTTCTTACCTACAAATCCAAATCAGAATCGAAATCAGAAGATGAACTGTCGCAACCAATATTTACAATGAGTTGCTCGATCATTTCATCAGTAATATTGTCCAACTTCCACATTTTCTCTTCTTCTTTAATCATATGATTTACTGCCTTTTCCCAGTTTTCAGGCTTCACATTATTTACAGCCTCCAAAAACAACTGTTCAACATCACTCATTTTAAAAGAATTATTTTTTCTTGAAACTTCTCCCTTTATCTGTGCCCATATCAGTTCAATCGGGTTTACTTCGCAATGATATGGTGGTGATCTAACCACCGTCATCCCACGTTTTTGTGCAATTTCGTCAATTTCATATTTTTTGAATTTCTCTTCATGAAGGGAACACAAATGATACAGTTCTTTTGTCACAGAACCGGGATGGAACTTAATATTCTTTGAATTTGGCCAATTCTGTAAATCTTTTTTTAACCACTTGGTTGTGGGCATTTTTTCTATAAGTCTCGAGTGATAACTTGCATTATCCATTACTATTATACAGTTCTGAGGAAGAAGATCTATAATTTGTTCGAACCACTCTTTAAAGACATCAGCATTCATGTCCTCATGGTAGTCACCGGTACGAGTAGATTCAAAAGTCAATAAACCACCTTCAACAAAACCGTTTGAACTACCGATGTGTACTATTATTAGTCTGCGCCCCTTTCCTGATGGTGGATTTAAACCAGTAGATAAATTATTAAAAAAAGCCTGTCTTCGACTTGTAACAGTTTCATCTTGCCAAAATTTATTTGGTTTATGTCCCTCGTTGATCCATGTTTCATCTAAATAAAATATATTTCTTCTTTGGTTTCTCATTTCTTTTATAGTCCTTAGGTAATTTTTTCTACATACTACAATATCGCTTCTTTCTATTAAAATAGACTTTCTGGAATGCTTTTTCCATAGAAAACCTATTTCTTTTAAAAGTTTCCATAGTGTGCTTCGACTCATTTCAGGATAATCCTTATCATCTCGAACCGTGGCAAGAACTTTGTCTACTGTCGGAAATTCTTTTCTAAAGAAGAACGCATGCACTTTCCTTCGAAGTCTTTCTTTCAAAAGATTTTCTAATTGAAATTTTGGTTTTTCTGAAGCTTTACGTGCTGTTTGAAACTCGCCACATTTCTCTTCTTTAACAAGTCTGGAAATCATAGAATTCCCAACACCAAGCGCACTACTAACTAATTCCACTGTGTCATCAACACTTTTACATAAATGTTTGTCTGTAAATGATTTAAAACAATTAAATATTAATGTTTTTTTATTAACTGTTAAAGGACCGATTTTTTGTCGTTTACGCGGCCCTTCCAAATTTTCCATGATCACACTAGAATTCGCACTGCACCTTGCAAGTTGCAACTAAACGACATTTAGTAAACTGTCAAGAATACACAACTTGGACCTCCTTACTAAATGGAAAACCTATAATCGCATTTTCGGTGGAAATTTGTTGGAAAGGTATTTATCTACTTATAATTCGATTACTGTAAGAAATTCTTGGAATTAAAATAAAACAAAATTGGCAAATAGGTACTTATTGAAAATAATCTTAAGATACTGCTATGTAATCTTTAATACACAGGGCTTTTGGCCTGTCCAAACATTTTTCTATTGTTCTGTACAGCTTATGTTTATAAAGGACCAATAAAAGACCCAAAACTTGTAATAGCTCAGGTACATTTATTACAATTTTAGGAAATATTTAGATTATTCTGTAAAAATATTTAAAATGACCGTACTAAGTTTTGCATTAAAAATGCTGTTTTATTACTCTCTCATACATAAAAATAGACTATAATATATGCTATTTCAAGACAGGGCCCTCTAAGCCAGTTGCACATATTGTTATTTTCATGTTTTGTTGGCTGCTTGTGCCAATTACTCTTTGAGGTGTAAGATTTCTTCAACTAGATTGTCTGAAATATCCTGTGAATAAACTTCATATAATTTTAACACTTTATTCCTTATTTCTCCAACAGATAGTTCGCGAATTTTAAAGAAAATAGAAAATCTCGAATATTTTTTCAATGGGAGAACCATAACAAAACGCATTTTATGATTTCATCTGGTTATAGCTCCGCTTTTGCGACTTTAAGTTTTTGGCTCAGTCTGTGGGTTAACGCTTCATACCTTTTTATAAAGTTTATAGTATTCATGTATCGTAAACCATCCCAAACAAATCCAAAAGCGTGCATAATCGGGTCTTGCGTACAAAGGTTGCTAGGTAACCGCTTCTATAAATAAGATTATAATATATCAGATTTTATTTTGAATTGTCAAATTAATCAAATTGTTTACAACTTTATGGAAAATATTAATTTGCATTTTTTAATTAAAACGATTATAGTTATTACTACTATTACTATTGTAATTACGCATTCATACTAAAAATAACGTAGGACATAATGCATAATCGCCTTTAAAGCATTCGCAACGTTATGGCCACTCCGCAGAACCAAAATTTGCGCAGAACCAAATCAGACCCTATTCCTATGTAGGTACTATGTAAATAAGTAGTATATGAAACGGCCATTTACGAAATTTTTTAGTAGGTACCTATGTAGGACAGACATTTTTTATGACAAAAAAAACAAAAAATAAGCAATTATTAAATAATACTATTATTTACATTACTGTAGAATGAAAACTAATTATTGAGCTATCGACTTGATCTTTTTATACAAACACGACAGAAAATATTATAAAATAATGGCATGCGCCAAATACATAAAATATATAGATTTATTACAAACATAAAAATTTTGATATAATTGCAAAGAAAATCAATAATTGTAAATTATATTTAGACAATCGCAGGTATGTAAGAGAATGTCGACAGATAATAGTTATTTATGTACCAAGTCAGCAAAGTGATTCTTTATCAAACTATCCTGAGATTATGGTCCATACAAACTTTTATCGCTAACCGTAAATAATTATAATTAATAAGAAATGAGATATAATGTTATATTTTAGTATGAAACCGTAAACAAATAGAAAAATAAGAGCGAATATAAAACAAATCAGTTACAGACTATTTCTGTCAGACGGCCACGGCTATATTGATAAATATTAACGGCAGATAAAATATTTGATTTTTACAGTGAGATAAAGTGTTTTTTACTTCCTCACATCGCTATGGTAATGTATGGATATATTGTCGGTTGGCGATAAAGGATAATTAGTGAACATATTTTTTTTAACAGGACCTTACTCGCTTAAAATGTACTGCTGTATAAAAATAAAACCAATTTTTATAAAAAAACATTTATTACAATCCTTATTATTGAGCATTTCGAGGAGGGTTTTGTATTTCTAACCCCCTTATAAAGCGAGAGTCGATTATTTCTGGCAGGACACAATTCATATAAAAACACTGGAGTTTACTTTGCATTGTGTTATGCCAGAAATTATCGTCACGTTCAATTTTTTGCACTAAAAAACCCAGAGGGGAAAAAACACCATTGTCTTTTTGTTATGTGAAGCTGGCCCTGGACCTGGTAGAAAAAGTTGTGATTTTGTTTTAAATGTATATTATCATTGTCGTCAATTATGACATATTTTATAATTTTTTGCCTTATTGCATCCTGCGATGTTAACTTTGATGCAGAAGCTGGGCATTTAATTTCAATTATATAATCAGTTTCTACTAGGCCATCAGGACTAGCCCCTAAATAACATAAATCCTGGTCGACAAACAAACCACAATTTTCGACATGCATATTATTTTTTTCTGAAAATTGACTTATTGCTATTGGTTCTTTTTCTAAGCCATATCTTGTGTATTCATTTCCCATGTGCTTGGAATAAAGCAAATTTTTTATAAAACTTGGAATTACTTTTAAGTCAATTTTAGTACATGGATAACGCTCTTAATATCATAATATATTATTAATGTAGAGCGAAGAGTTGGGCCATTTTGTTTCCTAAATTGAGACGCTAACTCCTTTTCTTTTTATTAAATCCCTTACGAGATATTGCAAGTCTTTTTTTCTCACTTTTAAAGCATAGCAGATCCTTCAGAAGATAACAACACAAAAGAAAGGCCAATTTTCCCAGAATGTCATCTCTTAAGTTTAATTAAGACACCCTTCGTAATAATAAACGTTTTGGCAGCTTTAGTTGTCGAAATGTGTCTTATCATATGCAGAGTCTATTCAAGTTTTTGTTTGTCTTCGCCATTTTTGTAGGAGCTGTACGTTCTTGGCATTTCTGTAAAATAAAAAACAAAATACTGGTAATGCAATTTTGGCCACATGCCGTACGGGTCAAAGTTATATGCGAGCAGCAAAATGTAAGGTTAAGTTAGATTTTAAAAAATGTAAAAATTGCTTAAGTAAAGAAAACATAGAAGATCATTCAATAAATAGTCAGAATCTGATTGACTGTCAAAAATCATGTGCCTCGAAAGCTTAACTGGTAAGAGCATGGACGGTCACAATCCGAAGGCTCCACGTTCGATCCCTGGCCGTTCTTTAATTCTCAGCTTTTAAATTTTTTTTTTGGCTTACTATCTGTAGGAGTACTACATGTCTCGTTACACCATAGGTCTTGTCGAAGAAGAAAACTACTAAAACTTGTCTAAAACTTATTTTTACTCGAAGGACCATGTAATTTTTAACCGCTTACAAACGTTTTATTTAAACACGAAATATCGTTGAATTCTCTGATTATTGTCAGCGATACCCTTTTTATCAACTCTGTATCCCTCCTTAAACCCCCAGAAGTACCAGGCCTATTGCTCGGGAAAAACCGTCCTTTAAAATTGTTTTGGATTAGTACCAACTACCTAAGTTTAGTAAGTTATAACGGACTATTATCCGTTCTAATAGAATTTTTATTACCCTTGCTTGGGGCTTATTTTGGTATTTTAAAAGATTAGGGAAAACCAGAGCTCTTCTACGGCGGGTCTATAACTATGAATAGAAATATATAGTATGATACAAAAAAATATATTTATTGTAAATAATAAACTGAATGTGTTCGAGAGTTTCTCGAACACTATCAGTTTGGCAATATGGGGTGTATTTTTCATAATTTCGTAGAGGAAATTGAGGATTATTCATTTTCATATTTGCAAAATTGAGATAAGTGGTCAAAGTTTTCAGGAATAATAGTACAAAACCTACAAACCTAATAGTATTACAGAACCATCTGTGACATAGTAGCTGGACTATCTGCACAAATAAATAACCTGGTTGGCAAACAGTTATTCCACTAATTTATTTTAAATATTTTGCTTTATTTGTGATCAATATTAAGTACGCTATTAAATTTACGTTACTTAACGGTACTTATTTTATTTTAATTCGCAAGGCATGCTCATTTCCTGCTTATATTATTTATCTTTCTCGTTTCTTAAACAAGATTTAAAGTTGGAGATTATTTGTCCTTGTCCACCGCGCCGACCATTTTCAAATCTATTATGGGACTCCGTTATTTAGAATATGTCATCTAGCTTGGTCTTTTTTATTAAACAGTAACTTTGACAGTGGCTCCCGCATGTAGTTACATACTTCTGGATTTTCTTCACATAGTGTTAGAAATCTCAATCTAACCAGGCCTTTACCCTAGAACAGGACGTGGATTGATGTTTCCTCCTCTTCTTTTTCTTCACAATGCTGTTGCTTCTACTGAATTAATGACATTCATGTGTCTTCCTAGGGAAGAGTGTCCGGTAAGAACACTTACTGTTATCGTTTTTGATCCAGTTGGTGTTCCGTGAACTTGGCCTAGAGTTCCTTAGTAAACTCTTTGGCCTCTAATCCTAGATAGTTGTTTTACCATTCCTGAGACTCTTTTTGCATCTATTGTTTGATGGATGCCTTGAAAAATTTCTTAGCAACTCAACAGAAAGGTTCAGGGCATTTCATGGCCTTATCGTACTACTTCGTCGATCTTTTCATTGCCATGATATCCTTCGTGGTTTGCTACTCAAACTAAGGTCACTTTATTTTGATTACTTAGTTCTATCAGATCTTCTAGGCAGTCGTGAGAATGAGATAACTCCCTATAGAGCTGCTTAGCTATCACAGTAGATGGCAATAGTTTTGCCTGAAACTTGCTGAATTATTATTTCTCTTGCATATTTCTGTTGTTTAAACATATAATTGTTTTGGATAATTTTAATTTGAATCAACAATGGCATGTTCGATAACGGAAATAATATATATGTACCTATATATTTTATAAAATGCGAGTGAAAACTCAATTTCAATTTTAATTAATTAATAATTACTGAATTGTAAATAATATAAATTCACATTAAGAGGAGTATTTACTTGACATCAAAGCATAACTTATTCATCATTATTCGAGTAATAGTTGATTTTGTATCAGGTATTCCAAAAATTATGAATCTATAAATATACAAAACCGAATATCTAGCGTTAAATCGATAACATTTTTGACTGTTATTAATTATATTAAAATGTTAATATTATAATATTTTATCTCGTAATATTGCAAAATTTTCAACATTACTATTTTCTTTTTATTAATGTATTATATTTTCACGGAAATACTTTTTCTACCAATTAGAAATTATTTTCATATACGATCCCGCATTCCACAATTTAATACATGGGCATAAAATAACAGCGATTTGCCGATTTTATCTAAAACTTCTGAATGTTTTAATTTTTATAGAATTTGTTTTAATATAAATATGCCAAATACAAATTTAAATCCAGATTACACCTATGTTAAATACTAGTTATTAACATATTCTGGACACTTCAATATATCACTTCTACGTACTAGGTCCCGATTGTCTAAAAGGAACGAAAACGAAAGAAACGATGTACCCCCATTGAAGGCCGGAGGTTAACACGCTGCAGGAGGGAAACTCCTATGCTTATGAGCAAGACTTGGGTAGCGTTAAAATCGCAAGTGCTCATTAATCAGAATCGATTTTGCAAAAATGTGTTTACAAACCAATATTTAGCCTTTGAGTATAGTAAAAAAAATAATTACCTACATTTTTACTTCAAGGCACATGCTTATGTTTATTTTGAAAAATATGGGTGATCAATCTATGTAAGTATCTATTTCATTGACCTTGTCAAATCACCAGGCCTACAGGGTTGCCATAATTTTGTTATATCATAACCTCACTGGTAGCCATTTTGTTTGGAATGCCTAATAATAAAAGACATGGCCAACTAGTTGTAAGTAAAAAATGAATGAGTAATAATCTTAGATAAATAAACAAATATTTGTAACTAGCATCTTCCCTCACTATATAGCAGTGGTTACACGACTTGATTGGATATTCGCTATTTTGGTTACACACCTGATTGGTTAGCAAAAAATTGACAGGAATACGTTAGTTAGATTAGTTATTTTATGGTAATTTTGTGGTTCATTTTGAGTTTATTTCGTACTTTAATTGAAAAATTTTTGTGGTTTAAGTTATTTTGGAGCATTAAATTGCTTTAAAATGCCAGTGAAGTGCTCGAAAAAGTATCTCAATTTCAGTTCGATAACGTTTCATAGGTAAGTAAATAAAAACCATTACCGTTGCATCACACTTTTTTGAGGGGTATCATAATTCAAAATAAGGTTTAAACAACAATTTATTTTAAAGTTTAAAATAACATTCAACGTCGAATTTTGAATTATTTTATTGTGCATGTATTTAATAACTTTGAATTTATTAAAAGGCTATCTTTAAATTAAAGTTATATTGTTAGGCACACTGTACATTTAAGAAGGCTCTAGTCACTAGAGTCTAGTGGCATTCACTTTAGTTAGAAAATCTTAGTATTGCTTTATTTTAATGACAAAATATATTGTTAGAACACCATAGTTATTTTAAAGTATAGTATGTTTCATTCTGTATTACATGAAATCCTACCTACCTATACGAATAAGAAAACACTATTTATACCTATTTCCAAAAGATCCTCAAACTAGATATATGTGAATGAAGAGCTTGGGTATACGTGAGGATGAAGTGGGTGTATTCAGTAGAATTTGTTCAAAACATTTTGAGGATTCTGGCTTTGCTAAGTCTCCAGGAGGAAAAATGTTTATAATGAAAGGAGTAATGCCCTCATTTTACTCACATCCTGAAGCTGTTCCTCAACTGGAAACTATGTCACATTCTAAACTATAACTGAAACTAAGTGATTATTTGAACAAAAACTATAAATAATAAAAATGTTTCTTTGTCTATGTCTAATTAATGTCTAACTAATTTAAATATTCTAAGTATTAGTACGGAAACCAATAAATTTTGTAATTTTTTAATTACCTATTCATGCTATTTTAATAACTACAATAATATATGTAATTATTATGATATGTTTTCTTATTGTCTAAATTAGAAAAGGTTTCATTTTCTCAAGTGAATGTGTATTATATTTACTTATTATATAGTTACACGTCACATAATTAATTTAATTTGTAAATTGTGTAGTAGGATAATGGTTGCCAGTATCGCACCATCCTGGAAATATCTAATTCGTATTCTTGGAGACTCCTCTCGTTTCTGCTTACGATCCTTTAACTGTAATCGGTTTACCTGCTCCAAGTGATCGTGTGTAATCTGGTTTTTAAGTCTTTCAAAGTCATCCGTTTTTTCCACAGGTACAGTCTGAAGAACATCTAAAGCATCCCCTTGAAAGGCGATAGTCACATTTACTGACTTTTCTCGTTCAAACTGTTTTAGGTAACTGATCCACGACGAGATTAAAAAAGAATTGGGCAGTAGAAAAACCGATAATTGTAACAATCTATTGGGGCTGAGACAGGCTAAGATACTTCTGGGTGAATATAACCAGAAAAGATCGGAAGCCTGCATCTGCCTGAGCAAGAGCAGGCTTTGTATTGTAACAGGGATCCTTACCGGGCATTATCGACTAAAAGGACACCTTAGTAAACTGAGAGTAGTAGAGGGTAATGAGTGCAGATTCTGTGAGGAGGAGGACGAAACCTCCATTCACATTCTAACTGAATGTGTAGCACTCCAGAATCCAAGGGCACTATACCTTGGAGGATATCAAATAGAAGAGAGAGAGAGAGATTTACCTAACATGAAGCCACTCTAAATCCTACACTTCCTTGAGAAGATAGGATTGGAAGGGTCATTATAGGCATTGAGACATTTCCTTGGTGCATTAGCGACAGAAGGGGACACAATAGATCTTTTAGGTCGCAGTATAGTAACACGCCATTCCCAACATAACATCTCAAGTGAATGTATATTATATTTACTTATATTATCTAGTTACACGTCTCATAATTAATTTAATTTGTAAATTGTGTGGTAGGAAAATTGTTGCCAGTAAAATGGGTTTTATTTATCTGTAGTTAATGAATATTAGTTTTAGTTATCTAGGTACCTGTCACATAATTATTTGATTTATAAATTATGTGGAAGGAAAATTGTTGGCAACAAAATTATTATTATTATTATTATAATCACCCCATTATCCATTAATAATTGTTATTAAACCAAATGAGTACAATAACACAACGTCTCTACAAAATTGCTTAACGTTGTTCTATTTCTAACTGACAAGAATTCATCGAAATTAAGTTTTAAAAGCCAAAATGTTTGAATTTATCATTCAAAATATTATGTATTAGAAAACCTTGGCAATATTTTAAAACAGTAATTATGAACTTATCACTTATTATATAAGTATCGCTTTATTCTAAACTGTTATTATAACATTTGTCTTTGTTTTGTTTTCCAGATCTAACCCAACTATTTAATAAAATTAATTACATAGGTTATTATATTAACCCTACTTTCCCAATTATTAAAAACCATATATATTTTGTGCACAAAATTTAATTAACTTAAAAGGGACTAACAATAAACAGATACTTTATTCTATTTTTTATTACATATATAAGCGGTACTCATAATAAATCAATAAAAATAATGTACAAAAGAACAATATTATTAAAACATATTAGTACAAAAATTTAGAATTTATAAAACCTATCATTCCAACGTTTATTCGAATTATTTGTGTATAAAAATAATGTATGTTTTTAATTTAAAAAATATATGTATTGGTCTACTGAAAAATTCATTTTTGACGGTTTTCTATAAACATCTCATATTAGAAACATTGATACATTGAAATATCTTAAAACTAATAAAATAATATAAATCAAAAGCATTTCATTGACGTTTATTTGATACGCTACTTGATAATAAAAGTAAACAAACCCCGCTCTTCCCCTCCTAACAACTGGCTTGTATATGTTGCTTTCAAACAAACGCAATGTAAATTTTTGACATTCAGTTGGCTATTATTATTTATTTATCTGAGGTAATAATACTATGTTGTACTCGTACATACCTGTACCACAGTTTATAGCTAAAGAATCAGTTCGCTCACTCTGCGTCAGCACTTTTGATCTCAATTTTCCAGTTTATACACTGCGCAACTCGGATTTGTATCCCTGGCGCATACAGAATCAAATCATAACCAATACAATATATGACAACCGCCTATATTCAAACAGCAGTCTTCTGCGCATCCTGAATTTGTGTCCCAGGAGTGCATATTATTTTGGAACATTCAACTGGTCCAAGTGAGCTAACTGATTCTTTAGCAATAAACTGTGCCCTTACATAACTTTTTTTTTAAGGGAAAGCGCGCTTTGATTGACAAAGTTAGATATACTCGTATTTGCTTTGAGACTGAAACAAAAAAATACCGACCCATTAATAACAGTCCACTACTGAAGCTGTTGTAAAAATTATTCTTCGTAAAACCAAACCGACATGTTTCGAAAACCAAAGATTAAAGACCTATTCGAAATGTTTCCCATACCTCTCACAACAATTGTTCGACAAACGAAAAGTGCAGAAAACGGGAAAAACGATGTCGACAAAAAACAAATTTTACAACAAGTTAACGAATGAATTTGCCGGAAAAAGTTCCGGTCGGAATCGATTTTCTGTAAGATTAATTACAATTGTGAGCCTTTGGGGAAGTTCCAAACAGGACCGTAGGGCTTGTAGAGATGCACGAAAACCCATCTGTCAATCAGTCATGGCCGTCTTGGACGGAGGCTATCGGTTATTGGAATTCAGGAAGATACATTGTTACGGAGAAGATGTCAAATATGTGTCAGAAGAGATATGGAATACGTTATCACTGTCGATGCAAACCCACTATTTAATTTACATATTACACTAGACTATACGTAGTTTATAATATAACAGAGAAAGTAGAATATTTGTGACAATAGGTAAAATTAATTAAAAAAGAATGCTTGTTATTTAAGACAACTATTTCAAATAAGAACGAAAGATTTATCCGGCGGAGACGAGTGGACACCCAACTCTTAAGTTTATACATACATTCATTGAAGTCTTATTCAAATTTTAAATAGCATACATTAAGAAAGGAAGTTTCGCTAATTATAAAAAGATATACAGGGATTTCATTTCAAAACTAGCTACCCAAAATAATTTTAAAATATCTTTAAAACAAAAAAACACGTTAATTTATATTTACGGGGGGACACATTTTACAAGTGTCTGTAACCGTGCAGTTTCATCTCCTAAGCGGTGGTGAATATCACTTCTAAAATTTTAAATAGAAAGGGGTATCATGTGATAGCTCTTCTTAAAGGTCTCTTTTTTTCCAATCTTTTGACACATTATTTTTTTAAATCGGATTAATTTTTCACCAAGTTATAACCTAGAAACCGGAAAAAAATATTGAATTAAAATGCATGAGTATAAATACCGAGATAAACAAGTTAGCAAAAAGCCTTAAATGTTTTTTGCGTAAGATATTTTTGACCGTAAATTAAAACAATTTATTATTAGTAGATTACTGGTTTCGTTGTGTACTGACAATTTAATTTTGACAATGGTTTATTCTTTACAAGAAAGAATTGAAATAATCTTTATTTATGATGAAGAACAACGCTGTGCACGCAGAACTGCTCGTGTTTTTAATCAGAGACATCCCGATAAAAATGTTGGGCATCAGTATGTGTTGGATTTAGTTCATACATTTCAAGAAACTGGAAGTGTGTACAATAAAATTGTAAGGAATCGTAGAGTTTAAACTGAAGCTGCACAAGTTGAGATTTTAGGTCATTTTGCCATGGAACCTCAAACATCAATACCAAAAGTCTCCAGATTAACAAATATTTCCGTTGGCTCTGTGCATAAAACGTTTCGGCTAAACAAATTCTTTCCTTACAAAATATAGCTTTTACAACAGCTTGCTGAGGATGATTATGACAGAAGATTAGAATTTTGCGAATTAATGACTCAAAGGGCAAATGAAGAGCATAATTTTATTAAAAATATTTGTTTTACTGACGAGGCAGGTTTCTTTTTAAATGGATTTGTCAATAAACATAATTGTAGGTACTGGGACAATACAAATCCACATGTTTTTCGGGAAGAGCACAGCCAATGTCCTCAGAAAATCAACGTATGGGCCGGAATTCTTGGTAATAAAATTATTGGTCCTATTTTCATGAAGGAATATTTAACTGGGGAATTGTATTTCAACTTATTAGAAAATCTGATAAATCCTCTTATAACCGAATCCTTAGAAAACCAAATAGATTAAGATGGAAATTTGTTACTAGACGAAGAAAACCTATTTTTTCAACAGGACGGAGCACCTCCACATTATGCCTTGCCTGTACGAAATTGGCTTAATGAGACATTTCCAGATACATTGATCGGAAGAAGGGGCGCTATAGAATGTCCAGCGAGATCACCAGACCTAACGCCCCTTGACTTTTTTTATGGGGACATCTAAAAACTGTGGTGTATAAAACTCAACCTCGCGATACTCCTGAACTTAGACGTAGAATAGTGGAGGAGTCTGAGCGGATTACACCAGAGACGCTTCAAAAAGTGCGGGATGAATTCGAGATGCGACTTTACCATTGCCTTGCTAACAATGGCGGATATTTTGAACGTCTTATTTAAGTACAATGTAATTCTTACGCAAATAAAATATAAATAATGTAAATAATTATTATTTTAATTTAAAAGGTTAAAATGGCATAACTTGGTGAAAAATTAATCCGATTTAAAAAAATAATGTGTCAAAAGATTGGAAAAAAAGAGACCTTTAAGAAGAGCTGTCACATGATACCCCTTTCTATTTAAAATTTTAGAAGTGATTATTTTAACCGAAGATAGTTAACGTACACCGAAACAATAATGTAATATTTGTGATATTAGAGTAACTTTCTTAAAGATAATAAATATTTGGAGTTAATTTATAATACTAGAATTTGTTTTTAATTTAAACTCATTAGATAATCTTTAGAGAAGAACATTTTCGTGAAATTAGGAGTATTTTTTATAGAAACTAGTAAACATTTGTAAAAATAGATTGTACTTTGTATGGAAATAAACTAATATATACAAATAATGATGGTAGGTCGGGTTATCCGGGTTTTCCTCACCTGCAAATAAAATGGCACTATCGGTTATCTTTAAGTCGGCCCAGAGTGCCATAGCAAATAATAATAACTATTCTTGCCACTCACAAGCTCTTCTTGGGGTTTAACTCATGTAGGGTGAAGTGTAGGAAAATCTATTATTATTGTTGTATTGCCATTAATTTGATTTATTTTTCTTGGGAATTTTTAGTAAATATAATAATATAAAGCTTTGTATGGAATTTATTTTACACTTCATAATTATATATCATAGAATTTTACATTTTTATTGGCATTTCATAATTCATAATAAAAAAGCAAAATTAAAATTAACAGGAAAATTTACTTTAGCAATTATCTTTTTCCAACCAATACAAAATAGAGTAGATTTCTACATGACACAGAGTACCAGCCCTGTATTGTATTTCCAGTTAATATAGTCGATAATATATTAACAAAAATATTATTCGGACACCTCACAAAGTATTAAAAAATTTACCACAGTAATTTAATTATAAATAGTAACAAAATATATAAAAAAAGGTTTAAATAAACTCACCTCTAAATATAAAATCAAATATATTTTAATTTTTTTCATTGTATGCAATAATATTAATTATATATTTTATATCCTTGTTTTTTATTTTTATTTATTTAACAAAATTATTAATTTTTTTTTTGTAATCGGCATCAAGTGCTACGGTTATTAGCCTCGTGTTTTGTGTAGGCTTTGTTACTGTTTCCCAGCGCCACTTTAGGAACAGCACTGTTAATTAGTACCCAAAAGTGAATGGTCAAGTGGGGAATCCTACCAAGGCATCAGAATTAATTTTAAATAATGAAATTAAATGAAAAAATCCCAGCCAACCGTGGGATTCGAACCTGGGACCCTTGGATCCGCAGGCAGAGACTCTACCACTGAGCCACCCACCCCGTTAAAATTATTAATTAATCACATTATTATTATTTGTAATTTATTAAATATTGAATTTGCTAATTTGTATCGAAAATAGATAGATTTAAACTCATATACCAAATAAACCTTTCCTAGCCTTCATATTCCAATACATCTATGGAGTCCAGAATTTTGAAAAAAAAAAGCAACCCTGTTACATATTTGTTAGGGAAATTAATAATAATTTTAATAAATAAGGCAGGTTTTGAACAGCAGTTATAATTAGTTTTGTAATTATGGCATGCTTGCGAGCACCTGAGTTCCACAATATTGTCCCTGCCCTAAACACACCCTTCAGTGTCTCCAGGAATGCAAAAAGGATTCTATAGCCGTATACCAAATGTGGCATAGATGCGTTATTCACATACCTAAACGTTTAATATATGCATAGATAATAACGGGGTGGTACCTGGTAGAAATTAATCAGAAATACATATATGTTTTTTACATAATAAATATTATATTTATCCTGTTTTTATATAGTATGCAGTTTATCTAGGAGTGACTATTGACTTAAAATGGGACTATACTATGAAGACTAGAGATAAGGAGGCGAATCGGCAGCCTTGGTCAAATTTTAAATTTCCGTCCCTATTTTTATGGAGTTCCAAAAAACTACTGTAATTGGCGGGTGGCAAAATAACGACGTCTATTTTTTATGCAAGTCAATGGGAATTAAAGTGATTTTTGTAAAATTTAGTGAAAAGAATAAAAATAAGCTGAAATAAAGAACCTGACTACAAGTAACAATGAGTAACAAAAAAACAACAAAGCAGGATTTGCTTCGTTCCGGGTTGCAAAACGGGATATAAATCCGATATAAAATTAAAGAAATCACAAGGAGATAAAAATCCAAGTCTATTTAAAGCTCCTAGTGTAAGTAAAATATTGTATTTATTTCTAAATAATATATATTTATTGTAAAATAGTCACAACCCGTATCTTACGGAGTGTAGTTTATTTAATTACAAAATTCTATAATAAAAAATAGTAAAGTCATATATCCTGACTTACAAACAACAATAATTACACATTAAATTTAACTTACTAGAAAAGAAAATTTGCTTTTTTTAAGATTTTTGATGTTAGATGAAGAGATACTACTCTTATTTTTCTTTATTGAACTCCAATTTAGTCATTGCAAATATTTTTTATAGGATCCTAAACGTTTAGATCAATGGCAGCATGTGATTCCTAGACCTGATAAAGTACTGTCTAGTTATGATTCTGTTTGCGAGCTACACTTTTTAGAAGATGATATTTTAAAATTTGATGAGACTATTTTAACTAATTGTACTGTTAACAAAATAAAAAGGGAAAGGCCGAGATTAAAGAATGAAGCAATACCATGTATATTCCTGAATCTACCTTCATACTTGTCCAGTATTAGGAAAAGACGAAAACCACCATTGAACCGAACTGAATTTGTTAAAATAAAAAAATGGAAGAAAATACTAGAACCTATTGCTGAAGAAACTATTCACCAGGATGATGAAATTGTAGTTGTTGACGTAGAAGATCAAATTTTTGAACGTTTGAAAGATAATTTGAGTCTAATTTGCACACCAAATGAACAGTGGTCAGGTACCTTTATTCCTGGAAAAAATGATGTAATTTTTGTTGAATGGGATGAAACATACACTCCAACTAAAAAAATTGTGATACACCAGGATATGTCTTTTAAGGTAAGTTATTTAAAATTTGTTGTACATAAGAACAATTCAATATGCACCAAAGTGCTACCTGTGCTCTTTTAGATTCTATTTCGAAAAACTGAAATTTTCCTACCAGATACAGTTACAATAATAAAAAGTTTTCAAGAACTTGAAGATTTATTAGGATCCATAAATAACATGCCAATGTGTACAGGTACTACAGTAGCAAGGTAGTTACCATGTTAAAGTTCTTTGTCACAATTACTTCTACCTATTTTCTTGATAAAACGTATATTTTATTAGCAGTAAATCTTCTCAAAGCAATTGTTTAATTTTTAAAGGTTGTGGTTTTCACTCATTATCATATATCAAATGTATTTTCTAACATACCTTATCATTGGGAATGTAAATGTAGTTTCAAATGCTAATATTAGGTGAACCCTGGATACTATTTTCATAGTGCATGTTTTAATTGTCTTGCAAGCATTAATTTAGTCACTAAAGTTAACATTGTGCGTTTCTATGTACTCTTTATGTTTCATGTAAAAGTTACTTAAGTGCTTCTATTGTTCTTATTTATTTTTATATTATAGTGCATCTGAATCTTGCTCTGGAATTGCTCCTGTAAAAATACCTGACCAAAAAGGCCCACTTGTAAATAATTGTTTACCATGCAAAATGAAATATGCTGGAAATAAAAAAATACTTATTAAAGAATATATATTGAGACGTCACAAGAAAATGAAAGGCATATTACACTGCGTTAAACGCAAAAATTTAAGATTAAAAGGAAAGGTAATTTGAAACATTATTGTTTTTTTTGGTAAAATTTGACTTATTTTGTTTTTATATACTGATCTGTATTGATTTTTTTTATAGATAACAAAACTTAAAAGTGAAATAAAGGAAAACAAAAAAAAGTGTGCAATAATATCCTCTGAAACTATAGAGGAAAATATATCAGATCTACCAACCACTCAACAACAAGAAGCAGTTCGGATGTGTTTTGCTGCAGCAAAAATATCAAATCCAAAAAATAGACGATATACTCTTGCATGGATTTATGAATTCTTACTGATTAGAATAAAAGGAAGATCAGTTTGAGCATTTAAGGCGGCAAAAATTGTTGCCACTTCCGTGTATTGAAACCCTTAATAAATGTATTAATAAAATGAATGATGTTTCAACCATTCAGAGGGTCTTGGGTTCAATCATTGGCATGTTTTTTAAGCAAAGGATGTGCATCTGTCGCGAGCTGCATCATCTAATTATCGAGTGCATAAATTTGCTGCACAAAACAGGATTTTCCGTTGATGTAGTGACAACCGATGGCGCTTCGTGGAATAGAGCAATGTGGAAAAAATTTAACATTTTCAAAAGTAATGTGTCTTGTCAGCACATATGTGATCCTTCCCAATAACTATGGTTTTCTTCCGATTTTACTCATTTAATTAAAAATGTCAGAAATTTCTTTGTTCAAAAAAGTGAGACTTGGGTAGGAAGTGTAATTTTACTTAGCATAATGTTTAAAAATAATCAAAACGAGTTTTTATTAATTCCAGACTCCTGATGGTATTGCAAAAATAAGTCACTGGGATACGATAATATAAATGGACCAGCCAAGTAGTCTGTATTTAAAAATTTGTCCCAAACTTAGCAAGGATGATGTTCATCCTAAACATTACCAGAAAATGAATGTTGGTATAGCTTATCGAGTATACTAATATAAATGAATAAAAAGTAATAAATTAATAGTGTTTATTTTAGTTTTTTAGTGAAAAGACTGCAGCAGCTATGGAAATTTACAAAAATTCAAATTCAAATTTAGATGACTGTGAACCCTCAGTAATTTTGATTAAACGTTTCGCGACACTTATCCAGATTATGAGTTCATGAACACCTTGGGATCGAACTTTAACACAAGAATCAGAAGAAGAACAGGTTTAATAGCATTTAGGTCCATTTGCACTGCTAGTCGTTAAGAAATTAGCGAGGCCTAATATTAAATTTATCCTATTACAAAAATGTCATGTTATTCTTCGCGTATTTCTTAATGACTAGCGGTGAAAATGGATGTTACTTTTCTGTTTTAATTTTGCTGATTTTACTTTTTTGCAGTTCATTAGGAATTTTTTATTTTATTTAGATGAATGGAAAGAATCCACAAAAAAAATGTGTACTTTTATCTGATAATACTTTCTATGGTCTAGTAGTAACTTTAAAAACTACTTTAGAGGTCATGAAATTCTTGTGTAACAAGCACGGATACCAATATTAAATGACAGCCAAGCTCAATCAAGATAATTAAAAAGTAAGTTAGTTATAATATTACTTACTCATAGTCACTTATAAGTATTGCTATTTTTCAGCGTTTCTTTGGAATGATGAGATCTGCTTGTGGTTCCAATGACCATCCTGACTCGAGGCTTTTTATTCAAATGTTTCATTTAATTAGCACCTATTCACTAGTAAAGCCACGTAAAGGTAGCAATGTCGAGGATCAGAAATGTTGAAAAGTTTAGTAAATATTGAAGAAATCGTCAGTTCAGAAGAAAATGCCTAGGAATTTCAGAAAAGTCTCGATAATATTCTGGAAAATGGCATTTTGTTTAATGATTATGTTGAACCTAATTTAAAAGATCATGACTACAATATTACAAAAACCTCTTCAGTTATTTTATCTTACGTGTCTGGATACATTGCAAGGAAAGCTACCAGATTTACAAAATGTGAAACTTGCATTCGACAATTAAAAAGTATTGATCTTCAGTCTAAAGATCAATTAATTACATTAATAAGTAAAGGGTTTTTAATATACCCTTCTCATTCTCTAATTTCTTTAATATCAATGCTGGAATCGACTATCTTAGAGGTTTTATCAATAAACCCAGTTCATCAAGAAACTCTTTTTGAAATCTTGAATAAAAGAAATGAAAGAAATGGGCATTTTATTTGTAGGATGTGATGAACACAAAGAAAATATTACATCTGCAATTATTCGCTTTTACCTAATCAGTAGAATGTATTTTATTTGTAAAAGGTGTCTACGAAAGCAATCAAAATTGTAAATATGTATTTGTAATTTAGATTTAAAAATTATGAAAATGAAAAACCCTAACCCCCCTACGAAATTATTACACCTTCATATCTCCAAAGTGACAACAGACCAAAAATTGAAAAAGCTGAGAAAAAAAGAAAGAACAAATGCCTGCACGACCGGATCTTTTCAATTTTTCTTTAATTTCTTTTCAATTTGGGGATATGAGAAAGTAATTTTCATAATTTTGTAAGGAGAATTAGAAATTTTTCATTAATTATGTTATTTAAGCGTTTTTCCACTTTTAAGAACAAATTAACCATTATTAGTTGTCGAATACAAAATTACCACAAAACTGTACTTACCAAATTTCACCATTTAACAAACCTTTTCAAATTTGGTCATAACTAATTTTCATTTTATTTAGATAAAATTAAATAATGAATAGTAAATAATGTTTAACATAAAGACTCATTTATAATTTATACCAACAGTATTTTCTGTACTGTAGTTAGCAATTAAAACAAAGACTTATTTACAATAATTAAAATCAACAGTATTTTCTGTGCTTTAGTTAGAACAATGTGATTTTTATCATCTAGCGTCTCAGATGTTAACTACATGTCTAAGTCGTTTGTAGAAAGACCAGTGTTGCCAAATATTTTTTTTGAGGGATCGTACAAGTAAATTAGAAAAATGTTATTTCGACAACAAATTGTATAATGGATACATGCATCGCATAATATAACTTAAATGGAATGAAAAAATAAAAAAAAACTTGGCATTATAATTTATTTACCTGTTTATAAAAATGTTTACAACGAAAAAAAAAAAAAATTAAAAAAATACATGAAACTTTAAATTAACACATTTAAAGTAATCAATGACTGTCACTTGAAAGTGATTGAAATTTTGCATGCAAGCTTTTCTTAAGCCGTGATAGTCGGTGTACAAAATCACCATGGTCAAAATCACGATAAATTAGAACGAAAATGACTGCCTTCAGAAATTACGAACGGCCTATGAATCATTGCAAGTAGTTTCTGATTTTTATTGTTTTATATTCAGAAGTTGTTACAGATATTTAAATAAACCTACTAAAAAAGTGAAGATCGTATTTTTACGTACGATCTCACTGATGCAATCGTACATCGTACAGAGAGTTAAAAAATCGTATAAATACGATTTAAATCGTAAGGTTGGCAACACTGAAACAGACAGTAGACGTGGACAGCAGTGGAAAGTTTGTAAATATAAATGTCAGTTAATTTTATGTATATCAAAGAATCCTGAATGTAAATTTTAAATTTAGAGTTCATGATTGTGTTATCCTCTAGATGAACTAAGCGAAATAGTTGTGGCTGTTTTCCTGTAAAATTTGAGGACAATAGTTATATTTTGTAATATTACAATAAGTCGGAGAACGTATTGCATTAGTAACACATGCCACATGAACAAATTTAACAACCTCAATGTGGCGTTCTTTAATTAACCAAAGTAGGTAAGGTCTATTCATGTAACACAAATAGTAATCAACTTTTGTTACAAAGTAGGTATTTATGTATTATTTATTGTTTTAGAACAAGAAAATGGCTTCAAAACGTTAGAAAGAAGATTTGATATAGGAAGAAAAATATATGAATTCCCATTATTGAATTTGCACTCAACATTTTTAAATAAGGCCATAAATTGGCCATTCTTTTGGAAAATAAAAACAAAAATGCAACATTTAAAAAAAAGTCATGACTATAGATTTACAATAATTAATCGATAATAGACTGTAAGTGTAGTATTCTTTTTAATAAATAATTTAGCATAACTACATTGTTTAAGTTTATTTACAAGAACATGAGAGTGCAGTCGATATTTATGCAACCTTTATTATTAGGTTTTTAAAGGACCCCGCAATAATCTTATGGAAATTGGGTTTCGGTCAAATTGTCTGAATTTTTGATATGTTGTAGATTTCGTCATCCTGAACAAAAGTCTCCATGGGCACAAATCGCCAAAATCAATATTTTGGCAGCTACAGAGCTGCCAAAGTTCCATATATCCGTTCCAAAACTATTCATTTTTAATAATATTTCCAGATGTCGAGAGCATATTTTAATTATTTAAACACATAAGGCAGCGTTTTTTGGGTCACTGAATTCAATGCTAATGTTAGATTGGAAAAATTGACAGTTGACAGTTGACAGTTGACAGTTGACACACACACACACATACATACACACACACACACCCGCACGCACGCACGCACGCACGCACGCACGCACGCACGCACGCACGCACGCACGCACGCACGCACGCACGCACGCCCGCACGCACGCAAGCACGCACGCACGCACCCACACACACACACACACACACACACACACACACACACACACACACACACACACACACACACACACACACACACACACACACACACACACACACACACACACACCACACACACACACACACACACACACACACACACACACACACACACACACACACACACACACACACACACACACACACACACACACACACACACACACACACACACACACACACACACACACACACACACACACAGGGGACCTCACGTAAAAATCCGTCGAAAACTCGAGGTCGAAAAAAATCATGATTCCTATACTTTCCTTATATCTGTATACAGTTAGGAAAGTAAAAATGCCAAAGAAATTAAATAGCCGATGTAAGGAGCTTCATTGATGCAGTATTTTGAACAAGAACGCGATAACAATGGTCTTTTACTACCTTTAAATGCTGTTAGAGAAGTAAGTTTTTACTGATATTTCTAGAAACATCAAACTAATCTCATTTTTTAGCGTGTATCGGCAGCACTTACTTTAAATTTGTCCACTGTAAGTGCTATTTCTCAAGCAGCTAAGAATGAGGACGTTTTGAAATCGCTTCCCAAAAAGCGTCTTCGTACAAAGAAAGTAACTGATACAAGAATTCTAGATACAAGTACAATTCGAGATGTTATTCACAACATGTATGAAGCTAGTAAGTGTAGATTATTCATTTTATATCATCTAATTATAAATACCTATATATTGGTTTTAAATGGAAAAAAAGATGATCCAAGGTGAGGGCTTATGGAACTTTCCGATGTTTCTGTGAAACAAGCTGTATTTTTAAGAAATTACATGAAAGTTTGTTTTTATTGTTGAGACGTGGATTTTTCAAAATGGGACTATAAACCGTTCTTGGCAAGATAAAAATAAAAGAAGTGTAGAAACTACCAAAGTTGATGGTAAAAGGTACGTAAATAATTACTAAAATACATGCTTTAGTTGAAATTTATATTTATAGGTCCATTATACTCAATGCTGAAAATTGGTTCATTGAAGGAGCAGAGGCTATATTTGCGTCACAAAGTAAGCTGAGTGATTATCATGGTAAAATGAATAATGAGAATTTTTTAAAATGGTTTGAAGAACAGTTACTGAAAAAAACTTAATGAACCATCTTTAATCACAATGGACAATGCTTCTTATCACAGTACATTGTTACATAAAATACCACACGCTAGCTGGGAAAAGATTAAAATACAAGAGTGGCTGACAAATCAGAATATTAGATTTTAATTTGCTATGTTTAAAGCGGAACTTCTGAATCTTGTTGCACAGTCAGTAAAAGAAATCTTTGTCGTCTGTAATTTCTCAATTACTTTTTTTTAGAAATAAATTCCAAAAATTTATATGGTCAGAAGCACTCCGGGCCATAACACCACAAATACGAAAAAAAAGTTTCAGGCATACAGAAAAAGAAATCTCAAAATGATACGATAGAGAGGGAATAATTCATAGAATTGTTCAAGTATTACTACACCAAACAGCGATTATAGTGATTTCAGTAGCGATGCATCTGAATAACAATCTCAAGAGACGTCGAAAGAGGCATTGTTAACATTATGGTGATGATTTGGCGTTATTGAGTGAAATACACCCTAATAATATAATCGATTGCAGTACTGTACTGTAATAATAATTGTATTCTTTAGTTTACCATTTATTATTTGTTTAATATTTACTCTGTTATTTGTATAGGAATTTTATAAAACTAACAAACTGTAAAATAAAAGTCGTTATGCTTTGAAAAATATTTATGTTTTCATTTTTTTGATATTGTTCAGTTAGTTAAAATAAATGCAACATTATAATAATGCTTCTACATGCTATATTAATATAATCCCATAAAACAAATTTTGATATTATTTTTTAAAAACCTTACTTAACTGACGTTCTTAATATATTCATGCTTATACATAGAACAGACTGTAATTTCTTATTGGCTAACATCACAACGATTTACAGCTGCTTTTCTTTTCTGTAGCTACAATCAAAGATTCCCCAATTATTTTCGAAATTTGGCAACAATGTGGATCTGTAACGGTGTAAAATGTATAACGTCATCGATGACCTTTTCATATTGTATGAAGTTATACCATCATACTAAAATATTGACTAATATTTGACTGCCAATGTTTAAATAATCCAAAAACTTTTTGGATGATAATTATGTCAAAATAACGCATTTCGAATAATAATCATTTATGATGTCTAGTAATAAGTAACTGAGCAAACGTGGATTTTAAATGATATCTAACAATAATAGACAATAATTGTAGTGTCAATTCTTATAGTACGAGATCCGGCTGCGAAATTAGTACATTCATAATGTAGTTGATTGCCCGCTAGTATTTTTAATTAAAATAATATTAATTGAGTTTTCGGGAAACATTTCGTTTACATCTTACGGAAATAAATCCTACTCCACTTTACAAAAATGTAATTGAAAACTTTAAAAAGGTACAGTTGCTGTTGATCGCTTAGCCGCAACCTCGTCGCAGCCAGGTGTAAATAGGTATAACTTTGTCTAATTTTTTCGTTCATGACGTATATTCATTCCAATTGTGCCATATTATAGCTAATTTTTTTCTGTGCTTAATGTAATAAAGCTGCCTATAAAAAAAAAACCGCAAATAAAAGTTTCCTGCCGTTAAAGATGCTAGGCATTGTAAATAAAGTGACAGAGAGTGAGCGGGTAATGCTACTTGTCCGACAAAGATGTTAAATGCCGGCTGTACGCGCTTTTTATGCTATTGCGCATGTCTCGATAGATAGGGTTCTCAACTAAGCAGCTGAGCTGAGGTGTTTACTATTATCCTAACCTCACAGTTTTGGAGCTCGTAATACACATAATTATTTTTATAGTTGTTGTTTTATTAATATTGAAATAATATTACTTTTGTTCATGTAAAGATAAAATTTAAAAAATTACCACGTGTTTTTTGTGTAGTAAAAAGAACAACGTGCTCCAATTTAGTAATGCATCGTTTAAAAAATGTTTCTCAATGTTATTATTCCGGCGTAAAAAAAAATATAAATATCACTATATTATATTAACAGTGGAATCTGCTAATTATTTTGGTTACCATACTGAGTGTCTTAAGAAAATCACTGTTTTGAAGCAAAAAAATAAAGAAGAATTTGAAAGTTTTTGCAAAAGTCAAACTGTAAGTAAAATTTTGTATTTAGTGTATTAATGCATGTGACTCTGTCAGACATTAATTAATATTTAGAATATTAAAGAAATGAGAAATGAAAAGTTTATTAATAAATAAATATACAGTACACTCAGACAATTAAAAAATCTATACTTTTTTCTAATGAATAATTTTTAATTGTGTATTAATCAATTTTTAATTATAAAAAATTAATTTGTCTGTTACATTAATATTATAAATTATACAGGGTGTTTCAAAAAGGTATGTCATAAATTCATCCTCAGATAGATTACCAAAAAATAAGTGGATTTGGCTATATTTACCTATATCAAAAACTGGCTCCCAACAAAGTTACAGGGTGTTAAATTAGAAAAACGTTTTTTTTTTATAAAAAGTTTGCTGTTGCGATTTTTTCTTCGAAATTTTTGCCAGTGCTGTAGATTTGAAGGCCCAATATTCTAAGGAGAAACAAATTTAAAACAACCCCTTTAAAAAAAAGTTGGGGGGGTTGGGTACCTTTTAACCCCCCCGTATTTTTTTTGACAAAGAAACTTGCTTTATTGATCCTAAAATCAAAAAGAACTATGAATTTTTAATTTTTTTTTATAGCGAAATGTGTACTTTGTATCTTTCTTAGTTAACGAGCTATTTACAATTTTTTAACTGAATTTGTAGAGCAATTCGTCCGTTCTGGACCTAACATATCAACAAAACTAAGAGTAGGTCAGGAGTAATTGTACAAAAAACGCATATAAAAATCAGTGGTGTGCCTAGGGCTGTGCTTGAGCCGCCCCAGCAAAAACTACCTCTTTTATTTATATTTTAGTAAAAAAGGTATTTATAATATTGGATTGGCGCCATAAAAATGGTGTGGCTCATGGGTTCACCATGCCACTGATAAAAATACACGTTAGTTGGGAAATGTATTTATAAAAAACTATTTTTTTAATTAAACAATTAACAAAAAATTAACAATTAAAAATAAACATTTGGTAATAATTATTATACATATTTTATAAACTATTTAATTTAGTAAAAATTCAACATATCCTCATCCTTCTTGAATACAAAAATATAAATAAAAGAGGTAGTTTTTGCAGGGACGGTTCAAGCAAAGCCCTAGGCACACCACTGATTTTTATATGCGTGTTTTGTACAATAGCTCCTGAACATCTTTGTCCGACAAGTAACATTGCCCGCTCACTCTCTGTCACTTTATTTACAATGCCTAGCATCTTTAACGGCAGGAAACTTTTATTTGCGGTTTTTTTTTATAGGCAGCTTTATTACATTAAGCACAGAAAAAAATTAGCTATAATATGGCACAATTGGAATGAATATACGTCATGAACGAAAAAATTAGACAAAGTTATACCTGTTTACACCTGGCTGCGACGAGGTTGCGGCTAAGCGATTAACAGCAACTGTACCTTTTTAAAGTTTTCAATTACATTGTTGTAAAGTGGAGTAGGATTTATTTCCGTAAGATGTAAACGAAATGTTTCCTGAAAAATCAATTAATATTATTTTAATTAAAAATACTAGCGGGCAATTTTTAATTGGCACTGAAAAGTGGATTCTCCTTGCTATAAAAGTACGTCGAAATTAGATTTCGATCAACTATATTATGAATGTACTAATTTCGCAGCCGGATCTTAGACTAGAAAATAATAATAAAAATGGAAAGCCCACCCTTAAAAGTTGTAAACTGAATAACTATTATTTACAACTTTAAAATAATTGAAGGATAGTGATCACAATATATTTCAAACCATAAACAACAGCAATCAAACAGAAGTGTGTTTAAACACTCTAAATTAAAAATTATGTAAACAGTTAATACTTAAAATTGCTTCCAATATATTTTAAATACAATCCTTTCACATCCGTTTCACGCTCGCTCGAAAGCCAAACAGCCACTAATGGCCCAAATGTGCACTTAGATGGTTGTAATCGACCAACAAATCTTCACAGCTATCTTGTAAATCAAAACGGCAACTAATTGCAAAGTGGTTGGTTCTTTTTAATCAGAAATAGTGATAGCAATTACGAGCTGCGATCCGCGAGGTTATTAGGGAGAAGAACGAACACCTGTGCGCTATCTGTGATCTATTAGCACAAGCTGCGTTGATTGTAACTATGAAGAAAGAGTTAATTTAAAGCCAACTCGATTTAAAAGGAAAGTTGTAATGGAATTGCCAATGAATCCTTAATGGCATAATGTGTTAATAGAAATTAAAACCATTTTTATGGAAGACACACATTTTAGTAATAATAAATAGGTAACAGAAAAAAGATGGAATCGGTTTAGTATCACAATCGCTCTCTACCCAGTACTAGAGACAACAGCGACATGTAACTTAATAGGAATATTTTTTCGGTAGTCTATTTAAATTACATATATGACTTTCTTTCTCCTTTACATTGATCTGTACATATATTTATCTCTCTTCAATAAAATTACAACCAGCTAGAAGTCGCTGATATTGCTCGTTTTTTGACGTTGACGATGTGTGACCAATTGACTAGAACTGACAGTGTTATGAATGTTATGAACGTGTGCATTTTATGAAAATTAATTAAATTTGTGCCCCCGTTTCTTTCTTTGAGTCTGATTTTGCTGTTTAATTATTTTTTTGGGGGGGAGGGGTAGTGTTTATTTTCGCTTATTATTTTTTGCATGAAGTCGGAATATAGTAACTTACCATTGTTTGTTTAAATAATGATTGTGATACCAAAGTGATCGTCACTAGTGGATTCTTACATAGTGATTGGAGGACGGAACATTTTTAATATATTATCCACCGCATTTACTAAAATGTACAGCATCTCTGTTTAAAAAACATAATATTGAAATTAAAGTTCCTACGCATCAACATGCTGTGTTGCAAGCAAGTAATATCAGAAAGAACTGTAACGTAGAATCTAAGTATCCGTTAATTTTTGGGAGCATGAATAAAATAAAGGGACATGAAATATGCCATGGAGGTCAACCTAGCTGCTCAGATTTTAAGTAAAAGTGTGTCATCGTTTGTGTACACATTACTTTGTAGAGTAAAGTGATTTCCAATTTATTAAGAAAATCAACAACTACTGTATAATGTGTATGTTTAATATTACAAAAATGCTATATTTATTTTAGGTGAATTGGAACAAAGATCCATTGTTACAACTTCTTTTGTTCATCAAGGAGGTAGATGAATGCCTCGACAGCTTTAATAGCAGCACAAAGTTCTCATCTACTGAAAAAGAAGTAAAATGTATGCTGAGTAAACAATCTCTACACATGTAGTATTGGCAAAGGACTTCTGAAATGGTAAGAGATTGGCAATTTCTTATATATACTTACCTCTAATAGTTAATCTAGTGGCTATTAGAGGATTGTGGAGTCAATTAAATGAAAAAAAATGTAATCACTAAAGCCCAAAATTTTAAATCAGGATGCATTGGAAAATTTATTTGGGGACATCAGGTCGGTTTTGGATATTAGAGAGAAATCAATCTCAAGAAAAGTTAATTTATCCTGCAGAACAACCAGTAGTTTCAGTAGGATCTGTTGGTGGAGTAAGGGACCAGCTAAGGGACAAGGACAAAAAAATAACTTAATAAAAAAATTACAAAAATATATTCATCTTTAAATAGTTTTTTAATTATTGATTATTATTAATATTATTATTTGTTGCATTTAAAAAGTACCTTATGCTGCAGTGCGGATCGAATATATTTTTTAGTCATGTGACCATAGAGCAAATAGTGCTTATATGAAGAAAAAAAGGCTATCTTAAATTGGTTTCGTACCTGAAACGACTAGTTGGAGAAGGTCCACCTAGTCACCAAATTAGGAGACTAGGAGAACTTTCACATGACTGGGGACACAACATAATGCACACACTCAAGATACACAAAAAGAGCACATAACAGGGGCAAGTCTTCAGCACGTCCTGTTTAAATGATAGTATGTCATTATTCATTCCCTTTTAGAAGGCATGGCATATAAATCTATTGATCTTGATGACCTTAAGAGATGTTAGCAGGGGGGTGGACGTAATGGGTCTAGCAGGTTTCGATCCAGTTTATAGAATGTGAATTTACTCGAGTCGGGCCTTCCCAGACAGCACACTATATCCCTGGCATATGCCACCAATCTACCTATTTATCAAAATAAATTGCAATATTTATGAAATATTCACAGAATATATTTCTAGAAAGATATTCCAGGCATATGTATTTTTTGATTTGCTCAGCATATTCATTTTTCATATTTTATAGATATCTCTGTAGAATAAATATTAGGTTATATTTAACTATTTTGTTTTATTATCTATAAGTATAAATGAAGACATGGTTAACAGGATTACCCTTGGTTGGTTTATAAAGACTTAAATTAAAAAAACACTTGAACTTAGAACTCCGGAATGTAACTTTAAATCATGACCCTGCAGACTTATTTTCAATTAATAAAAACATTAAACCTCCGAGTTCGAATTATCTTTCTCTTCATAGATAAAATAAGTATGTATAGTTTTCTTATAATGTAGACAATAAAAGGACAAAAGAATGATTCTCAGTCAAAAGTATGCGCCTAGTACGTATTGGTAGTTGGTAGTAAAAGTTACCTAATAGTGTCTTTTTGACTCCACTCATAATCTAACCTCTCGTCAAACACAAGTCTTTGTTACACGAGAGGTTAGAATGTGAGGAATATTGTTATCCATGTTACTCTGGCCAAATACTCTAAACGGTGAAGGCCACTAATAAAAAAAAAGATAAAGAATATGACACATTATCAAACATTGTCAAATTTGCGCGAGACGAGAAACGACGTGGAACTTTTTCAAATATATGTCTTAGGGCAAACAAACATTGAACATTAGTTTTTAGACTTACAATTAACAAAATTTATTAAAAAAACCTTCCAGAAACTCTAAAACGTTTAAAAATATGCCCTCGAAATATAAAATTACATAAAATGTACAAACAAAATTGGCAGTTCCCAAGTGCTTGTTGACAGTTGTGAGAAAATTTTGGCGCTACTATTTAAAATAGACGAATCACCCAGTAGAAAGAGAAATTATTGGAAAAAACGGTTCAAATCCGGACCGTTAGTTATCACATCACATCGCCAAAATTCTTGGACTCCCCTCGTAAATATTAAAACGAAATATTTATCATTTCTGCTTTTTTGTACATTTAATCTTTATTTATTTTGCCGTTGATACGCATCTAAAAATGTTTACAAAAACAATTTCCCACAATTTTAGGTAGGGGAGGTCGGGGCAATAGCGTATTCCGGGAAATAGCGTGGATTGCTACTGTGACGTTCTTCTGCACCCTCCCATCTCTAATTATATGCGGAGAGGTCGACTTGAGGATCTTGGTCTCAGTACCGAAGGCACTTTCAACCAAGCAGTACGTTAGCTGTCGATAAAAGTAAAAGTTCGCTTTCATAGTGACTCGAGTTCTAAACCGAAAATTTTAAAAAATATTTTGTAAAGTAAGTACAATATATATATTATTTTTTATATAACTACGTTCAATCTTCAAATTATAGGTGTGCTTTTACGTTAATACATTGTAATTAATTACAGTAAAAAGTGCTTTTTTACGACTTAAAAATAATAGAAGTGCTATGAGGCAATAGCGTTTACTATAAATGGGGCTATAGCGTGCACACGCTATTGCCCCTAAACGTTTCTGTATTTTTATGTGTGGTAATGTTTGTTACAGATGGTCCGAAATTATAAAAAAAAAATATAAGAGGCAACTGGAACGTTGAACATTTACACGAAGCTGTGCAGAACATTAAAAATGGTTCTATTAGTCTCATGGATGCTAGTAGACAATATGAGATACCTGCAACTACTTTGAGAGATCATGTAAAAAACAGAATTCGTAATTCTTCCAATGTCCCGGCTGTACCAAAAAAGGTTGGAAGAAAAACCGTCTTTACTGAAGAACAAGAACTCCAGTTGGAAAAATATTGTATTGAGATGTCTAAAAAATTTTATGGATTAACCATTCGTGAATTTAGAGAAATTGCTTACCAATTTGCAAGAAATATAGGTGTTGAAAACAGATTTAGTAACAAAAATAACGAAGAAGTAGCCGGATGGGATTTTTATAGTAACTTCATGAAGCGTCATCCTACAATTTCTTTAAGGTCACCAGAACCTACCAGCTTGAATAGGGTTATTGGTTTCAATAAGGCGGAAGTAGACAGATTCTATTCTAATTTAGTACAACTATATGAAAAGTACAAATATAGTCCGAACGACATATTTAATGTTGATGAAAGTGGAATTCATACGGTTCATAAGCCATCCAAGATAATTGCCCGAAAAGGAGTGAAGCAAATAGGCAAGGTTACAAGTGCCGAGCGAGGTGACTTAGTTACTACAATTTGTTGTGTAAGCGCTTCAGGAAGTTACATTCCACCGTTTTTAATTTTCCCCAGGAAATTACTGAACGATTGGCTAATGAAAAATGCACCTCCTGGTTCAATAGGAAAAGTAAGTTCAAATGGCTGGAGTAACACTGACATATTTTATGATTGGTTGAAGCACTTCATTACTATTGTTCGTCCGTCAAAAGATCATCACGTGTGCCTAATTTTGGACAATCACGAGAGCCACATCTCGCTACCTCTTTATGACTTAGCCAAAGACAATGGGGTCGATGTTATCTCGTTGCCACCGCACACAAGCCATCGAATTCAGCCATTAGATTTGGTATTTTTTGGGCCACTTAAGACAGCATTCAACGAATATTGCGCGAATTGGATGAGAACAAATGCCGGGAAACGTATAACCATATACGAAATAGCCGAGTTATTTGGAAAATCATATCAAAAAGTATGCAACATTGAAAAAGCCGTCAAGGGCTTTAAATCTGCTGGAATTTATCCCTACGATAATAAAATATTTTCGGATGAAGATTTTATTGCTCATACATCGCTAGTTCAAACATATAAGACTATGCCTACGCCTACCTTAAACGATTCCGCAGCTACATCTAAAATTCAAACCGAAAATGAAAAAACACCACCCAGTGTTCAAAATATTGCTAAAGTGCAGGAATCGCCTTCTGTGGATGACTTAGCATCTTCGACGTCATCTATAATTGAAACAGTAAAAAATCCTTATAGTGATCTGTTTTCTTTTCCAACAATTACCAAACAAGAGAAAAAACGAAATTCAAGAAAAAAGCACTCCGAAATTCTTACATCAACTCCATTTCGTGAAGAGTTAGAAAAAAAAGAAAAACTAAAAGAAGAAAAGGCAAAAAACGCGGCCAGTGTAAAAAGAAAAATAGTTACTAAATTATGCAAAGGAAAGGAAAATAAAGGTAGTAATGTAGTTATTACCAAAAAGGTGAAATTACAGAAAATAATTGAAAATTCTGATAGTGGCGATTCGTTTATGGAAGAAACAAACAACGAGAGTGACGTCGAAATAAATTTCGATTCTGAAATATCTGAAATTAAAAAACTGGATTACGTTTTGGTGGAATTTAAACCAAGTCAACACACTAAAGTGTACTATGTGGGTCGTGTTCTAACAGATGAAGAAAATGGAGAATTTGAGGTTTCGTTCTTTAGAAAAAGTAAAAAATTGGATAATGTTTTTTATCTTCCTCAAGCCTTAGACATATCACTTGTCTCTAAAAAGGACATAAAAATGAAATTACCTGAACCAAGGTTAAACGGTAGCACGAAAAGACAACAGTCACATTTATTGTTTAGGGTTTGTTTTGGAAATCTAAGGATTTAATAATGTAAGAATTTTGTTGTTATTCATCAGATAGAATACACATTTTATGTTTGTTGTCATGGGTATACAATGTTTTAGGTAGGTACAGCATATTATTGTTTTCCCTAAACTGTTACTTAGTAATAATAAAACAGGTTATTGTACTTATTTGAGTTTTGAATAAAATTTTATATTGATTTATAAGCTCCTATCAATGTTAAAATCGATACAGCGCTATAACCCCTATCAATCGCTTTTGCCCCCATGGAAAAATGCTATTGCCCCAAGAGACTGGGGCAATAGCGTTGTTCGTGTAAATTTTAAACTTTTAATAATAATTTTTATTTACTTGATAATAACAACTGAAATATGTGAGTATCAAATTAATATCGTGGTTAATTATGTGTACAAGTCTCTACGTTATATTTTAGATCAATCGCAATCAAATTCAATTTTGAAATTTTTGGTGCGCTATTGCCCCAACCTCCCCTACCAATGTTAAAAAGTGGTTCATATCGGTTTTGCGTGTTTAAGTGATTGTTGAGTTTTTCTTTGCAACTATGCCTGGAAATAGAATTTCAGTGTTTAATAGAGCAAGAATAGTGGCTTTGTATGATGAGGGTCTGCCGAATCATCGAATCGCAGATAGACCAAGGAGTACCCGCGCTTCAGTTATACGAATAGTGCTTCTGTATCAGGAAATTAACAGCGTTGACTGGAGACGTAGAACTGGGTATCCTACGGTAACTAATCCAAGAAAAGATCGGTATATAGCAGGTTATGTTCGTCGAAATCGAACAATAACAGTCTCAGCTGCCCGAACTCATTTTAGAAGAACGTATGGTCGATACATTTCCAGTACCACAATACGGCAGACACTTGCTGGAGCCAAGTTATGATCTAGGAGACCATTAAGAGTACCTAGGCTACTTCCAGACATATAGCTGCTCATCTACAGTCGGCACAGGAACACAGAGACTGGCTTTTAGCTCAGTGGCGAAATGTTCCTTTTTCGGACGAAACCAGATATGGTTCAATTACTGATAGACAGCCGCAGAGTTTGGAGAGGGCCAGGGCGACCAGAAATTCTATCTTTTTCCAGAGAAGTCGTTCATACCAAGGAGGAACAGTAATGTTTTGGGGAGGCATAATACATGGTCATCGTACGCAGCTTATTCCCATTCCAGACACTAGATATGTTCGAAACATTATTGAACCCATTATTTATCCCCTCCGAAATGAAATTGGTGCCAATTTTATTTTTATGGATGACAATATTAGGCCCCATCGCACGAGAAGGGTACAAAATGCACTAGAAATTCAGAATATTCAAAGATTACCGTGACCAACAAATTCGCCAGATATGAATCCCATTGAACACATGTGGGATTTCGTTGGACGAGCAATCTCAAACAGAATTAATCTCCATGTCACCCTCCAGGAACTCACAGTCGCGGCCCAAGAAGAATGAAACAACATCCCAATGGATTACATTAACACCCTTATTGTTTCCATGCACAGGCGAGTTAATACCTTACTACAGAACAGGGAAGGATACACCGAATTTTAATGAATTTTTGATTTCGCTCTAAAATGGTTTTCTTCTGGATTTCATATTCTAGTAATCATTTTATTATGCACTATTTTTCAATTGTATTTTTTTCTTGTTCAGTTAAAATTTAATTGTATTGAATACATAATCAAAATAAATGTACTATGGTAATACACTTCTTGACTTTTAATAATAATGTCTCATTTTGACAAACATAAGGGGTCCAAGAATTTTGGCGATGTGTGTATTATTCATTTGTTTTATCTGAGAATTGTCTAGTTAAATAACATACGGTTTGCCATGTTGTTTGCCCAAAAAGACCAATTTTTCGGAACGCCTTTTATTGTCGGCTATATCTTATCCAGTGAATATTAGAGATCAGCGGGTACAATAAGCTCAAAGTTTCGGTATAAGTGGACTTTGTACCACATCCTAATCTAAATAGATATATTCCGTAGGTAACTAATATTTTAATAACGATAAGGCAGAAATATCAATATTTATTACGAATTTCTTTGAAAAACTAGTACACGATTTTTATTCCTATTTATAAACCTGCTTTATATGCCATTTTTTAAAGTGGCGTCAAAACATCGAAATGTAAACATTATGGTAAACATTACTTTTACTTTTGACACCTAATAAACCTCACTGACCTGGGCCATTGGTTAGGCAACTACATATCTACATTACTAATTATTATTAGTAATGGCATTAAAAAGCAATAAAATTAATTTTATCAACATTACGCAAAACAGTTAACTAATACGTTCTATGTCTTCGGACAATATCAATTTAGGATATTATTACTTTCTTAATGTTCATGTTTTAATCAGAAAATTATGCAACTGCTGAATACTGAAGAAACATACAGTGCTGTTGGCCGCATGAATCTGTATAAATGACAAAACAATCCTAATTTTAGGATTTAGCCAATGTTTCGTCTAGAATAAGAAAATATCTAATATGAGTAAATTTGCTCATATTCGGTATGTTCTAGAGACAAATACAACAAATTTTTAGAGAAACCTATAAAAATATCTCAAGAAAAGGTATCCAGAATTAAGATTTATGGTTGAACGTTGCACGCTAGACAGTTCTTGTTCAGCGCACACATATGTCCATTACATTTTGAACTTCTCGTAAACAAAATATTTCTACAGCATTAGACAGATAAAAAGATATAAATCATAATAAATTAATTAAAAAAAAAAAACATAACGAATAATTAACTCGGAAAAAATTTACTCTCTGCAAAATATGCAAATACTGAAATAATTTTTTTATTGACATAAATAGCGGTATGACAAGAAAATTTAATTTGTGCGCTATGTAGAGGGTAGTGTCAAATCACTCAAAAATAACGGTTAATATGCCGCAGCGATTAGCCTATAATAAGGTAAAATTGATCATTGTCACACGCCTATTAAAATTAAATTACAATGTTTCAAAATGCGGCTACAACCAATTGCACTTATGAGATACAATATGTGGTTTAAGGAGAATAACTCATGTATATGATGAACGAATTAAATATGAATGGTTTTAGAAATATATTTCTTATAGCTAGAAACATTTTAAAAAGTACTTTTCTAATTGTGAAGTGAAATTTTTGACAAAGCAGCTATTGTTAAAATGATCTACTTCATGTAACTAGTTAATGTTGAACATTATGTAGATTAAATTAGATTAAATTTAAAAGGAGTTGGATGTTATTAGTCCTTGTCCACCGCGAACTTTTCAGATGTAGTGTGGGACAGTAGCTTTGACATTGGCTCCCGCATGTAGTTACATGCATCTTGCTTTTCTTCACCTAGCGTTAGAAACCTTAATCTAGTCAGGCCTTCACACTGGCACAAGATGTGGATTGAGGTTTCCTCTTCTTCTTCATAGAATCTGCACAATATTGCTTTTTTTACTGGATTGATGACACTCATTTGCCTTCTTCGCTAACAGTATCCGGTAAGAAGACCTACTGTTATCCTAACAATTTGTCGTTTTTGATCCAGTTGGTCATTCGTGAACTTGGCCGATGGTCCCTTAATTAACTTTTTGACCTAATTTAATCCTGAATAGATGTTTCACCATTCCTGAGACTTACGTTGTATCCATTATTTGATGGATGCATTGCACCATGCCTTAGCAACTCCACAGTAAGGTTCGGGACCTGTCATGGCCTTAACTAAGTCTTCTTAGGCTAGTTCATAGGCCTTCTTATTGCCCTGATATCGTTTATGGCCTGGTACTCTAGGCATTCTTTCACAAGTCGTAATTTGATTTCTGGTAACAGAATTTACTTTAGAGCTGTTTGTCTATCAGAATAGATTGCAATAGTTTTGCCTAGTACTTGCTGATTTATTATTTTTCTTGCATAGTATTGTATGGCTATCAGTTTAGCATAGAACACTGTTGCGTATTCTCCTAGACTCAGCGAACTTGTTATTTTCGGATTAAGTCCAAAGATTGCAGCTCTGGTTCTTCCTTGGTTTTTAAACCGTCTATATACAAGACGAGTTCAGCCTGTATAAAAGGTCTTTGTTTCCAGAATTATTGGGCAGGTATTTAAATTTGAAAATGTTTTCCAAAGTATGGGGCTATATCAGTGGGTATTCGTAGAATCTTCTCCTTTTTCACTTGCTGGTATAAACTTGTATAGTTAGCGCTATGCAGTTGGCTTATTAAGTTCTGTACCTTCATTAACCAATGAATAACGGGCCTGCTTTTTCTTTGCATGAATATGGCGTGAGGTTGTAATAGGCATGGCCCCTTTGGTACTTAGACAGACAAGCCGCTGAATGCTGGTGAGTTGTCTTATTGCACTTATATTTTTTGGTTAAACACGCCACTGCGCTATAGATTATCATGGGTCTTATCACCCTTGTGTTTAACCATAATATGGTTATTTTGGGGCTTAGGCCCACATATTGTTCTACAACTTACGAGAGCTATAGTAGGGTCAGCCTTTAGTCAAATATTCTGAGAGGGTTGACATACTATTCCTAATTTCATGATTTCAATTTGTTAGATCCAATTTTTTGATATTTTTGTATTCATTGGGGGCTCACATTGTTTTCTTTTTTAAGTTTTACTGCCAAATTTGTTTATTATGTACCAGTATAATACCTTACCATGATAAACTTGTTCTTGTCTCTATTTTATCAGTTAAAAATCTATAGAATATTTACTCTTGTGTTGGATACCACCTCAATAAATCTTTTATTGTCACAATAGTGCAGTTAACTTCACCCGTAATAAAACCGTGTTCTACAAATTCTGCTGAAAATTCGATCAAGCTCAATTAGAGCCCTATTAACAGAGGGAGACGATGAGATTGTGACAGAGATATAGAGGACATTTGCTACTCTCTGATTAATCGTCTGCTGTTATTAATATGTATTTACATGTATCCAGTTGCATACAGATGGACGACTGATGCCTGTTTTTGACATAAGCCGTAAAGAGCTGTCTCACTACATCCATGATAAATCGCTTGGATATGGGACAGGACATGGTAGAAATCTTGATTTTAATATTTTTATTATTTTAAAATGTAGTAGTTGATGACTAAGCACTTAAGTTATATAGTACGAAGATCGGCAGAAAAATGCATATGATGCTTTATTGCCCAATGTCTTGTAGTTGTTATTTAAATTCTTGCATATACAATAGTGAATATTATCTACGTTAATTCAATTCCTTCTCTTCGAGATTTTTCTTTAATTGCAGGAAGAGTCCAATAAATTTGAAGAATATGTCGTAATACTAAAAAAATAGTAAATATTAAATGTAGGAGTAGTAATTAAGGTTTGAGTGTTTTACCATTAAAATCGCTTCTCTGTTTACTGGGAGACTTCGAAATCTGGAAAACTTGAACTCTTTAATATTTATCGAAAGAAGAATCAAGTAGTTTTTCTTATTATATCTATTAAACGTGTACCAAGGTAGAAGGGCATATTGATCAAAAATTTTGTTGACCTAAAATGAAGAGAAAAATAAGTAAGATTTTATATTTCTTGTCGTGATTTGAAACGTTTTCAGTGTTACAGTTTTTGTCAGTTTGCAACTCTGTGTCCATAGTGATGGTCATAAATTAGATGGTATAAAATGAGCTCAAACTAGCCTACCATAAAAAGGAGGTAGAGTTATATTAAAAGGGACAAAATAACGACGGTTCAGGAAACAGATTAAATTCCAAATCGGAAACCTGGAGAAAATACTCCCTACCACGCAAGTATTTGGGACTATCTCCTGACCACAATAGATCTTTCGGAAAAATATAAAAAAGAGAGTTATGGAAAATGCAGATGACAAAACAAGTATACTGTTAAAAATTATTCTTAACATTGGAGGACAAATTAGCTTAAAAAGGAAAGTGCCGTTTAGCGTAACGCAATCGATATTCCTATACGGGGTCCCATTGTGGGTAAAAAGAGATACAGAGAACTGCTGATCAGATCCCCAAGAAGGGCTATACTAAGAGTACCTAGTGCATGCAGGACATCCTCCAGAGATGTACTCGAGATAATTACGGGCATTCTACCAAATGATTTGCTAGCTGCTGATGCAAGAAAAATATTCCATTATACCTATAGGGAAGACGTGTAAAAAAAGGAAGTTAGGAATAATGCAGGCTAATCATATAATTATTGAAGAAATCAAAAGACTGTAAAAAACGGAATACTACCTGATCCAGTTCCAAACGGGACACGGATCCCTCGGAACATACACCGAAAGAATAAAAAAGCCAAATAAGAACCAGGAAAGCAAATGAACCCAGACAACGTAATTGCATCAATGATTCCATACAAAAAAAAAAATTACGGCTGGATCAAAACGGTAAGGAAATAGAGGGAAAAGAAAGACCAGTACACAAGCTACTCATGAAAGACGAAAACCAGCAATGGTAATACCGGTATCAGAAGAAAGGCGAAAGAAGTTTTTAGTGGATAGTAAAAACCTTGAGCCCAACACTTTTATGGGTATACAACGTTTACGTTTACATGTTTACATGTTTTCATGTTTACATGTTTACATGTTTACATGTTTACATGTTTACATGTTTACATGTTTACATGTTTACATGTTTACATGTTTACATGTTTACATGTTTACATGTTTACATGTTTACATGTTTACATGTTTACATGTTTACATGTTTACATGTTTACATGTTTACATGTTTACATGTTTACATGTTTACATGTTTACATGTTTACATGTTTACATGTTTACATGTTTACATGTTTACATGTTTACATGTTTACATGTTTACATGTTTACATGTTTACATGTTTACATGTTTACATGTTTACATGTTTACATGTTTATAAGTTTACATGTTTACATGTTTACATGTTTAGGGGTTAAAGGTTTAGGAGTTTAAGGGTTCGCGTGTTTAGGGTTTATTTAAAAATATGAGAGATAATAGGCGTCCACTAAGAAAGCGCTATGGTTAAACGTTGAAGAAAGAAGTACAAATACAGACCAAAGAGAGATGCGGAAAAATCAAATTTGTACTTAACAGGGCAAAGTAGAGAAAAATAGAATATGGCCACCCTGGTAAGCGCTGTAATTGAATGATTTTTAAACGAATCCATAATATAGCATTAATTAATTTTTTATAAATAATATTGTTTATTCGTGTTATTAATAAAAATATAGCATTAAAAAATATAACTCTGGATAGTTAGTCGTATTCATTGTTTCCACGCAAACAAATAAGTTACTTACTTCAGTCTCCACTGTTTGAAACATTTCAGCATTCATAATACAATTATATATGGTAGCAATTGTCATAGAAACTGGCCATAATGGATTAATCTCATAATCCTATAAAAAACAAAATGAACTGATTTTCTAAGTATATTAGGTCTCATATGGTAAATTGTGCTATAGTTACAACTTCTTAAAAATTATATCCTCGTTTCCCAGAACCTACATTGGTAACCTTGTTCTTTTATTCAGTATATTAGAAGTTTGCAGTTCCAGATAGAAAGTTAAGTCCGTGACAATGAGACCATGGCTACGTGAATATGTATTTCATTTATGAGGAGATTTGGTTAAAATTTGAGACAAACCTACTAGACATAATTTATGTTTATTACTTATACTTAAAGCAATATGGCCGACTTTCGTTTCTTCCGGAAATTTCATTAGGTTTGATTTTTTTAATGTATCACGCTGAATATGTATTTTTTGAGATCTACGATTCAAATTACATATGATAGTGTTCCAAATTTTATTTTTCTCTTAACACAATAAACATTTTTTTTAGGTAGAGGGCAATGAAATAGAAAATAATGTCCTAATGCCTCGAAAAACGAAAGAAAAGCTATTTCATCAATTGAATAAAAATAAACTAAAATGTGCATTTTTTACCAATATTTCATTTTAAATGGCATTTATTGTGGGTCATTTCGGCTTTAAATGGAAAATGGTATTACCAGTTTAAAAATATGCACCATTCGCATCTTCGAACATTATTTTTCAGTTCATGGCCTTTTACTTAGAACGAAATCAGTTGTGCTATTAAAGAAAAAGTGCAATGAAACAGGAAAATTAACAGATGCTAGGAACTTTTTAAGTAATCCTGATAACACTAGAGGAAAATAAACACTCGACTATGACAGCACCCGGCTGCAGTGCCAGGTGAACGTATTACTTGACAGTCGACGTTACTTTTAGTGTCGCTTTATATAATTTATTATTAATAATGAATACATTTTGTCAATTTTGTTTGAAATACATTTCTGCTGTGTCTACTTTAATAAAAAAATTAGTAAGGATGATGATAAATACAACCTTTATTTTAGCTAAGAAGTGTAATTAATGTATCTTCTTGTGTTAACCATCTGAGTGTAAACATTAGTTGCCATAAACAGAAAGTGTAGCTGTTAATTTCAAATTCTTACCTACGTAGATGTCTAATATAATTTATAAGCGTGACATATCCAAATTTTAAAAGTATTGGTATTTTTCCATTTCTTCATAAGTGGAACAAACCTGTAATTATGTATTGGAAAAAATCACACTTTCCCTTTGATTTTCCCATGAACTAAGGCAACTTTTTCCTCATTTATTTGGTTCAATATTTTACCGTTTAGATAAACTCTTCCAATTTGGGACATCCTGAGGTCTTACAGCTTTATTTGGCGCAACAAATTCTGCTAGCAAATTATTTATTTCTTTCTGTTATTAATTTGTAATATGTCTTTCCACATACCCTATTGTATCTTTTAGACTTTTGGGTCTATGATGGTTTATGCCTTGAATTATCAAACTGATCAAATATAACAGAATTCAACGAAGCAATCCTTTCGTTATTTATGTTGTAAAAGTGGCAATCAAAAGTTTATGGCAATCAATGGAAGTAATCCTGAAATCAATTGAAGTCATGTGGAAGTCAGGTGAAAGTAAGTAGAAGTCAGTGGAAGTTATAATTAAATCAGAGGAAGTCATCTGGAAGTCCAAGAAAGTCTATAGAAGTCAGTAGAGGTCCACGGAAAGTAAGTAGAAAGCATGGAAGTCCGGTGTACACATTTTGGTAACGGTTTATCACTCGCCTAAGTGCTGATAAGGAAATGTGGCTACTTCATCTTGGATGTAAATAGACACGTAGGTTTTAAGAATTTTCTAGACAACAAAAAATAGTGAAAAGGAAATATGACATTTTGGATCATTACATTCGGTATAACGGTATTCAAATAAAAGTAATAAAAATAAATACGCAACTTTTAAAATCTAAAACAACTGTATTCGTAATATGTCTAGAGATAAATCGCTTCAATTATTGATTTATTTAAGTTTATTCAAATATTAGATAAATAATTGAAAAATGTTTCGTATTTATAATTAAGTAATGAAAATACTGTACTCACCAGGTAAAAGGTTAAACAACAGTTCAGTACTACAATTACGCACACAAAATGTGTTATTAGTAGAACATGTTTACTATGTTTGTTATATACAACTATAAACCTAAAATAGAATAAACATATTTATATATTATTATACATTATAATAAAAAAATTAAATTAAAAAACAAAATTATCCCTTAAAAGCATAACCGAAAGTCTGCATTCACTTAGATATTTGTAACGATTCGATATTTCTAAATTCTAATCTAGTAGGCAAATTTTTAATTGCTCGTGTATTTGACAAGATCTTGGTGAAATAATATTTATTGGATGGCAAATTTTTAATTTTGATTTCTTTTAACACCCTGTATTTCAATAACTAAGCCCTGTAAAGGATTTATGTGCCTATATCAAAATTCATCAATTAACGGTAGCTCTCTGGGCCTGAGCGTTAGGGATGTGGCGCCGATGGTAATGGGATGTGGTTTTAGAATTGGATTTTGTTTTGGGTTTTTTTAATTTAGAACAGATTGTTAAGGGGATTTTTTAAGATGTCTTCTCGGCATTATAGATAATATTGTGAAAGTAGTTAGGTTAGAAGCAGTGGCGGTTTGCCCGTAAGGGCACTTGGGCACGTGCCCTAGTATAATAAACCATAAAAAAATAATAACTTACATATTTTATATTTTGATCAATGCCTATTATTATTTTATCTAATATTTAGCGCAAACCACGTTGGCATGACACTGGAGGACCACGCGTTGAGCGACGTTCCGAGAATGCCGAAATAAAGTGGAAGATAGGCACAGGGCACAGTAAATGTGTGCCTCTGTTGTTTTCTCTCTCATTGTAACGTGAAAAACAAAGACAACGACAATATCGCTTAGCATGAGATGAACAGATGCGGTGGATTATACGTCACAAGCAGAACGTTGTCCTCATAGTAACTTGCTGTACTGATGGTTCGGTTTTCGGTGCGTTATCGTTTAATGATATGTAAGGAAATTTGTGATACAATAGTAGTATAGGTAAATTAACGTTTTAGTTTTACTACCCACCTAACAATTGCAAGTTAATTTAAAGACTATCGAGCTTGTTTTCGAAATGAGGACGTTAAAACTGTGTGTAGTTTATTTCTGAACAGCTTAAAATTAAAAAACGAACTGTCCATACTTTACACTCGAGATGACTTTGTGCAACCGTTATTACAAATGTTTTTTGAGAACAATTTGACAATTACATTTTCGGCTAACTATCCTGTGTACAATTCCCATGACCACAGTGGAGAGTAAAAGATGTTTTTCGACACTAAAACGTATTAAAACATTTTTAAGGAACACTATGTGCCAAGATAGATTGTGCGCGTTAGCCATGTTATCCATAGAATAAAAAAAACTTATTCGGTCCATTCCAAATTTTAATAATCTGGTCATCGATCACTTCGCTAGCCAAAAATCCAGAAGAATGGACTTTAACTATAAGAAATAGTATACAACTGCAGAACTGCAGCGGTATCTAGCAGTAAGTCTTCAATTTTGTAATATTTAATTTTTTTTTAAATATATTTAATATTCATTGAGCGGAAAACTTGTTTTCCTAAGGGAAAAACGAATCCTGGGATTCCTTTCCAGTGTGTGCCCCACTGCCGCTAGTGCCCACAAGCCGCCACTGGTTAGAAGTTAACTAAAGTTGATGAATATATAACTGGTAAATAAAAAAACGAAAAAACAGAAACGACTAGACGCAGAGCAGAAATCAAAAAAAGAGGAAAGCAGGAGTCAGAGGAGAAGGTAGACGAGAACAGCGAAAGGAGATAGTACAGGAGTCAGAGAGGGAGCCAAAGTAGGAATTGGAGCATTAGCTGGATAGATGGTGTGAACTAGCCACAAAAGGGAACAGCAAAAAGAGGAAAAAAAGAAAAGTAATAAAATTTTGTTTGTGACTCTTCCAGGGGTGGAGCCATTACAACATATACAAGTTGTTTTATAAATGGAATGAGCCTTTTTACTGAGATGTTGAAGTGAATGTGAGCCTCTTTAGTAATTAGGTTTTAATGTAATATGTATTATATTAAATTTTACGAAGAAATATTAATCGGTATTAAAATAATTAATAAAAATTGTTCAAAAATGACAAGCATTATTTAACAGATACATCAGCCATTTTTCAAGAGAATTCACTTAGGTGAATTCTCACCAGCTCTAGCTCTCTTCAAATATTTAATATTCCAAGTCATTACTCATCTCGTTCATTAAAACATATGTTCACGGAGACACCTTTTTCTTAACTAAATAGGGATCAACCCATCGAAGTGCCAGTTTTTTTGTATAGTATCGCGCAGCGTCAGGAGAAACCAAATTCTTGCGCTAAACCAACTAATGAGGAAGCAATTCTTCTCTATGGCGCCGAAGATTATAAACCCTTTCGTTTTTCTTCAAAGCTTTATCTAGACGTTCCCTGACGTCTTTAAACAAATCGTCAAATACCGTATTATTGTAAACATTATTAATACCAATGTCAGCAGAACAGTTTGTCAGTTTGTCTTTAATTGCAAATTCACTACCCTTCAAGACCATATTTCTCCTAAAATTAAGATAGTAAGGCGTCTGTTTAGTAGACTCATTAAAAGAAGTACGTATAGCATAAGTCACTTTTGCCAAGTCAAGGTCCCACTTTCGGTGATTATCAGAAACATACATAGACAACATCGTTTTTAAAGTTCTATTATACCTTTCAGTAGGATTCGCCTGAGGATGATAATCGGCGTTAAACCGTGCCAAAACTTCGTACTCCTTCATTAAAGAAGAGAACGCTCCTGAAGTAAACTATGGATCGTTGTCGCAAAGCAACAAACGCGGAATACCAAACAACAAAATACCTTTTTTTCAATTTGTTTAACTACTATTGGTGCAGTAGAAGATCTCAAAAGAAACGAAAGTGTAAACTTAGTGAACAGATCGGCTAAAATGGATCTATTGCCAGCCATGTATCGAGGTAATGGACCTACCAAGGCTGTAGAAATAATTTCCTATGGACCAGTAGCTCTGGGTTAGGGTGTCATATGTCCTTTAGGACTACTCTGGTCAACTTTATGCGCTGCATATACCAAACAATTCCTAACAAACTAAGTTACAACTGACCTAAGTTTGGGCCAATAAAATCTTTCACTAACACGCTTAAAGGTGTCCAGCTAAAGGCAAGTCTTGCAGTTGTTGCTTAATTACTCGCCTATCCCCCTTAGGAACTACCTCTTTCCAATCGTCAGCAACATCACCTAAAGAATTATAATTTGTCCTAATATTTTTAAATAGCTTACCATCAATAACTTGCCTTTGTGAGTAGCGTATAGGGTGTATCAAGACCTTATCTATCATACCATTATACCAACGATCTTTAATAACTGAAACTTCACTACTCTCACCATCCGGTATAGGTCTAGACAAAGTATCCAGCACAACATGAGCCTTACCCTTACGATAAATAATCTTAAAGACGTATTGTTTAAGTTTAACACTCCATCTGGCTAATCGACCAGTAGGGTCTTTTAGATTTTGCAACCACACCGGGGAATAATGATCGGTGATTACTGTAAAATGGACAACCTCTTAATATGGTCTAAATTTCTCTACTGCCCATAACACAGCCAAACCTTCACGCTCCGTAGTGGCATAAACCCGTTCCTGTTTAGTCAACGAACGACTTAAATAACTAATTATTTGATCTCCATCAGGACGAACCTGAACGAGGACAACACCAAGTCCATAACCACTAACATTACAGTGCACTTCAAATGGAAAATCATACTCAGAACAACTTAACACACGGGCCTTTACTAAACACTCCCTAATCTTATCAAACGACGCATCACACGCTGGTGTCCAAACACATTTCCTACCCTTACGTAACAGAGCTGTAATTGGAGAAATCAAAGGAGAAAAATCGGGAATAAACCTGCGGTACCACGAGGAAGTTCCCATAACACTACACACATATTTTACACACTTCGGCGTAGGTAACGTTAACATAGCCTTGACCTTGTTAGGATCTACATGAAGTCTAGTCCCATCTATAACATACCCTAAATACTTTAACTGCGGACGACAAAAATAACACTTATCCCAACTGACAGTCAAATTGGCTTCCCTAATACGCCTAAAAACTTCCTCTAAAATAACTAATTATTCCTCAAAGATCTGAGTAATGATTACTATATCGTCTAGATAGGTGAAAACCTTAGGTTCCAGCTCGGGTCCAAGAACTTGATCAATAAGTCATTGCCACGTCGCAGGGACATTATGGAGTCCAAAGGACATGCGGTTAAACTGAAATAACCCACGTCCAGGGACAGTAAAAGCTGTAAAAATCCTCGAAGACTCGGCCAAAAAATATCGTCGAAACTGATATATTACGACAGAGCGTTTAAATAAAAAAATTGACAGAGAGTTTGAATATAAAATGAAAATAAACTGTTAAGTTTACATATATGTAACAAGTTCCAACATCGGACATTTTACTTGTTATGTAGCAATGTTTTTTATAAAAAAGGAGTAAAATTAAACAATTATATGTCTGTCTGTACTTGTAACTTTATTTTGCACTAAAAAATACCGCACATTAGTTATTAAGTTTTATTTACTGGACCATGAAGAAAATATTTATATATCCGGATATAGAACGACAAGAAATTATGTTGGATTTGTAGTTTACCAAAAGTTGAACCCAACACAAATTATGAAAACGGCCCTAAGGCTCACTTACCAAGCGGACTGTCTCCTTTCAGTGCTAGCTGCAAATATTTTCATACAGATAATGAAACTAGCAACTTCTTAAAAAACAACTAATTGTGCAAAATGTTGCACGAAAACTTTTAAATTTTACACTACACTTTATTTACAAACACCTAGAGACTTAACACTGCCTTAGGGTTAACATAACCTATTATTTATTATCATTTTAGTATCTTTGCTCAGAGAACTTATGTATTTACAAAAGAATAACTGTCATCGAGTTTTGTGTTGAGACTTCTCTTGAAAACGATCTGACTTTTTGCCGTTCAAAAAAAAGATATGTGCCAGAAAGTAGTTGGCCTTGAGTGGTTTTACGCTGATGCAACTTAGTGAATGCGATTATGGTTACGTAGGTATTTGTTTATAGACGTCCATCCATAACAAAACACCTGCGCACCGAGCACAGGACCGTCTCTGAATATACTGTGCTTTGAAATGTGTTTTAAAACAGACTTTAAAAATACTGTTTCCACGGCGACTAATGACACTTCTTTTGAAAATCTTGAATGAGTTTGAAAATAGCCCCCTGAAAGAGAATTTAAACGCGTTGATATGTTTGCCCTAGACAATGCTAAACAGTGGTTTATATGAGATAATCAAATAAACAATTCGAAAGGCTAATGTCCTGATAGCTAAATTAGTAAGCCACTGTTCGTAAATTACAAATATGTAGATTTTAATCCTTTTACGGGACAAACGTACTTTCAATTAATGTATTTTCATTTTGACAGTTCAAAAATAACTTTCAATATTTCATAGGGGTAATTTTAAAAAAAATATTTAGGGATTTACAAATAATATTATGTAGAAAAATAATTATAATATTAATAAACGAACATGTACTTACCTTGATACTTTCATGAAATGAACAATGCAAAATTTCATCCTCTTCTTCACCATTTCCTGATATTCCAAATCATTAAGTAGATTTATACTTGGATGACGATGTCCTGTTATTTGTTCGATTCTTTCGTTTAGGATTATAATTTGGAAATAAAAATTTAGTGCAATATATGGCCCAAAACCGAAAGCGATGAAAGAACATAACGTCTCCATTGATAAACTTATCCAAAAACATATGACGAAAAGAGATCTGTTTTTGATAAAATTACGTTGAATATAATCTAGCCCGAAAAAGGAAGGATCTTTTATTGTTACTTCTTGAAAAACCACCCATGCGAGAATTACAAAGCCAAACAGTGTTGTAAATTCAAAAAATCTAGATGTTCTAAAAATTTTTTTTCGCAGTTGTTTTGTACAATAATCAAGTGAGATATACAATTTCTTTTGACTAGAAATTATTAAAGATCCCATCAGTTTTAATGATATAAATAGACATGGAACTGATGACACCTAAAATTATCATTAAAAACACAGTTACACTTATCTACATCTATAAAATAATTCTAGTCCTTACCAGTACATATGTAAAGGTATGGGCTCCATACTTTGTGACAGACTCTGTGTCCGAAAGAAAATAATAATTGTAAAATTGCAGAAAGACAAATGAAAAATTAATCAAAGAAAGTATCACTGACAAATTGAATAATAGTTTGTGTATAATGAATGCGTTTATAATTATCCCAAGGATAGGAAGAGGTTCGTCTAAAAAAAAAAAACTATAATAAAGGGTGTATAATGAAATTTAGTTGGTGAATGGGAATTTTTTAAACTTTTAGGCATTTTTACGTCCAGTATTACAAAACTGGATTTTCTTTGCGTAAGTACCTAAAGAGTGTACACTAATCCTACAGCAATCAAAGAATAATTAAAGCAATGTATTCGAGACATTTGGAACTATCTTGTTAGTCTAAACGTGTGACCTAAAGGCACTAACAACCTAACACACTCTACAATCGGCTTCCTGAATCCTTAACCATAGTGGGTGACGAAAAACGCTTTGAGATTGTGCTTCGAGTAAGTTACCCTGGTGTTGCGTAATCTTATAACATCAACATGGGGTCATACTGTAATGCACCTATTTTTTTTATTACATATTAAACATTAGGTTTAAAGGCCAAATTATTAGATCCGGAAAATGGTTACATCACCCTCTATTTTATAATGAGGCGGGTGAGCGTGTCCCTTCTACGATGTACCTATTCGGTGAATCTGCCTATTCGCTGTACCTATTCGCTGTTTCTGGATTTATTTGGAAGATCGAGATAGTTGTTAGTCAAACCCAAAGACAAACAACTACTAGAGCAATTTTATTTACAAAAGGTGAAGTGCAAGCAGTCACCTTATTGTTCACAGCATGGCCTAATTAAAAAAAGGGGAGTTTATGGATATGCTTGGAATTTAATCAACTGAAGGCTTTGAATGTTACATTATGGGCCGGTACTTTCAGTCCTAGTCAATCATGAGTAACTAAATTTAACAGATGATTAAAGTTGACAGCAGAATTATATATTTGCAATATTAAAGCCAGTTTAATGTCTTTTTCTGATTGCGGCTATTGTTTGTAGCTAAAGGTTATGTCCAGGAAAGTACGCCATTTATTTTGCAGTGTGATCACAGTGTAAAGCGAGCATTCGTAGTCGTAAGTACTGGTTTATTCATAAAATGCGGGCTCGCAGATTCCATTCCCACCCCTTTTATTGCAGCAACAGATGCGATAACTCTATATGATTAACATAAACTACGAACTGAAAGCTTGCATATGAACAAGTTTTTAAAAAGTGTTTTCACAAGTCGAATTTAGTTGAACGATTTTTATTGATCCACTAAAATCGAATGAAAAGCCCTGCTTGAACCTACATTTTAATTATTGTTGAACGACAAAAGGCGCTTTAACAAAAGGTTGACCTATTCCAAATTTATCGTTATATGAATGAATGGAATAGTTTATAAAGGCGCGTTCTCATGGGTCAAATTTAGTTGACCGGTTTTAGTTGATCAAAAAAAGTTGAATACAACCAGGTCTGTTATATCTAAGGGGATCGCAACATAGGAGTCCATTTTGGAGGCCATTTAATAGATTATTAATAATCTCACATGTACATAGAATAAGTCGTGAAAAGTAGATCACTTTCAATTTTGTGCTGTTTTGGTTTGGTTCATTTTAAAAGGTAATTGAAGAGATGAAGACAATTTTCTTATAGATGAAGATGCATAACAAATTATGGCTCCCTTTTTTAGAGCTCCAGTCTCCTAAGTCTATTTATTTTAGGTCTTTTTAAATTGTTGGTAGTGATAGGTATTATTCACTTCATTTGTATGTTTTTATTTGATTTAAATAATTTTGTGTAATATCTTGCGATTTGTTTTCTATACATTTTAGCATGTATTTGTTGGCACTATCTTACAAAGGATGGCTTTGAAATACATTTACAACAGAGATACTGTCCTAAAACTGGCCGAAATTTGAAAGTGAATACAATTCTTAGAGAAAATCTCCAGTAAAAAATGTCTGTATGCAAAATAACAGTAGCATAGATTAACAAAGCTGACAAAAGAGTTGGACAAACCTTTGTCTAGTTTTTTTAATATTTCAGTACAATAGTGTTAACAACAGAGCACAACAAGAACAACCAAACTTTAGTAAAATATTTCAGTATCTCTAGAATTATAAACGTATAAAAACTATAATAGGAAACATGTATGGCTTTAAATAGGAAATTACCTAAATAGGCATATCTAGTGAATATTTTATTTAAAGAATATATTTTTAATTAAAACTTGTGTGCTTCTACTCCAATACTTACCATATAGAAATGCATATGCATTTTATAGTATTAAGCAAGATTTTGATCAAATGTACCCACAACTTATAAACATTATTAAACTAAAATAAAACATTTCAAATAACACCTGTTTTTTATTTAAATAAAACATGTTAAATATATGTTTTTATTAAATACATAAATTAGTCTCAACCACATATTTTTTGTTTTGTTTTTACTTCTAGTGTAAAAGTGACTACTAATTCACAGTCTTTTAAGTTTATTATTTAAAGAGACCAGCTACTACAAAATATCCTATTGATGATAAAATAATTTCTCTTTAATAATGGTTTTGCATTTATCAACATTTTACAGAACTTTGTTTATATGAAACATCTATTTAGCTCTTAATTAAATCACATTTAAATCAAGTAATTACATTTTCATATTCAACTTATGTATTCTTGATGGAACTTAGTCACTTTTGTTTTAATTTGTCACTTAAAAATGTTGAAAGATAATGTCACAAAGGTAAAATTCCTTCTTCTATGATGTTTTCCATGCAATTTTAGGTTGGATACGTTTTGTCCAACACCTTTTTTACAATTTATCCGAAGCAACACTATGAAAGATTTAAATCCTGGATTTACAGCATTTAGTTTTGAGATGAGTACAGTCACAATGCAGTTTCAGAGATAATTTTCACATGAACACTTATTTACCACAGCACAAACGCATGTACCTATTTATGTAACATTAAAATAAAGTGGAAACAAATTGCATAATTTGGTATATAAAAAAGTACAAAATATTTTTAGTTTTAATTCGACATTCGACTACGAGGAAAACTGTGGTTCATTCCACTTGTACCATATTGACATTATTATGAACGATGCACGTTAAAAGTAGATCTGTCTCTGTTTTTATAATACTATTACGGCAGGACAAACGATAACCGTGAACTTCGCCAAACGAACATCAGAAAAGTGTTGCCAACTTAAGCTGACTACTATTTACCCCCTAGCCTCAGTCAATCCCTCATCCATTTACTGGGTCTATGTCGCGACTCCTTAGATATACCAGCCCTGAATATAACTTGAATCAATTGTTCTTCACACATTTCAATATAAACTGAATTACCAGTTTCAATGTAAAATGGCGTCGAATGCAGTTGTATATGTGTACATATACTTTCACTTTTGTCAAGAAGAACTGAAAAGAATTTTTGATATGAACAAAAGTCGTAAGAAATGTCGTTTTTGGGTGAGAAGAAATAGATTGGGAGCATCAGAAACCTTGCTAAGGGAGCTGGCTCTAGACTAGAGGATAAAAAACTGTATAGAAATTATTTACGAATGTCTGAGGATAAACTCGAGGAACTGCTCTCAAAAGTTCAGGATACAAAAAAACAAGAAACAGTGATGCGTCAAGCAATCTCACCAAGAATAAAGTTGTAAATAACTTTAAGATATGTAGCTTCAGGATATTCATTTGCAACCGTTGCTTTCACATACCCAGTACATAAAAACACCATTTCAAATTTTATGGGAGAAGTGTGTACAGCAATATACGATGCGGTACAAGATTTCATTAAAGTAACAAAACTTATTTTTAAAATTTGCTAAATTTATGTAATACAAAATTTAAACTACTCTAATTCTAAGAGACCTCTTAAAGCATTAGAAAGTATCGAATTCGAACCCTTTGGAGCTGTTCGTGCATTATATGACTGTAGTAAGTTGCGAAACCTCTCCGTATGGTCTGCTGAACGATTGATTTAAAGACGACCCTTGTTCTTCATTCATGTTGCTTGAAATCGGCGGTGATGCAGATAAATAATACTAATACTGAGACTCGTTAGAAGCTGCAATCGCTTTTCTCTAATAATTATAATTTGAATTTGTTCTTGAGACATTATTGCATCATAAAGAGGCATTTCTTTCAGCTGTGAAGCGAACTGTTTTGCTTTTATTTTTTTGGACTACTTAACTAAGCTTATCAATAGCTGCGCCCATTGTTGCGATATTTACGTTTCCTGATATTTTTCTTTTTCTATTCTGAGGAACACGAAAAACATGTGTTGTCTTTGATTATTTAGGTGTAGCCGCATTGGCAGTTTCTGTGTTTTCTACTGGTATAGCTTCTGCCTGACTCTTAATAGCAGTAACAGATGAACTCGCAGATGAAGCTATTGATGGAGGAAATTCACTTTCATTTTTGGTTTCTCCTGCATTCTCCGAAATTATTTGGCTTTCAGCTTCTTCATGTTGTAAGTCCTAAAAGAGAAAAGAGTTTTAATAGAATATTTTAGTAACAACTGTATTAAATATGCAATAAAATGTTAAATCTATTTTTTTGTTACAGGTGTCCCAAACTGAAGAAGACTGGAAGTAAATTCAAAGGGAATACTACTTTCGATGAAATTTTCCTGTTGTGGGACATTAATTCGAAAACATCATGTAATACGAAATGCCCCTCGCAGTGGATCAGAGTATTGCTTAACTTTTTTTGCGTGCGTTGACGCAAACTATTGCTTTCGCTATTTCGATATAGGCACAAATGGTCGAGCAAATGATGCTGCCTTTTTGCAAAATCATCATTTAATGTAACATTAGAAGATTATAGAAATAATTTACATTTTCCTAAAGATGGAGTATTCGTAGTTGACGATGCTTTCTCCTTAAGAACTTACATTTTAAAACTCTTTGGAAGAAGAACTCATTTATCTAAAAAACTGAAAATCTTTAACTATCAAGAGCTCGTCGCATTGTTAAAAATGCATTTGGAATTTTGGTTCCTTGATTCAGGTTTTTTTAACGACCTAGAGCAGTTGCAGTTACTAAGGTGGACGAAATTGATAAAGCAACTTTATCATTACATAATTACTTAAAAACGAGTTCAGGTAAAAAATATATACCAACAAGCTCTTTTGATACTGAAGATTTAAATACTAGGTGCATTATACCAGGCTCCTGTAGAACACAAGGAACTGATGCAAATGGTTTAGTTAATTTGCAAGTTAATTTGGGAAGTAGGAACCACACAACATTAGCGTCTAGTATGCGTGATAAATATGTCGAATATTTTGCCAGATCTGGAGCTGTACCCTGGTAACTAGATATGATACACGACGATGTGAATAATTAAAAGTTAATGTAAAAATATAATATGTAAACAATAAAAAGTATACTTACTAAATTTGACGAGGTATCCCTAGTATTTGTAACACCTTTTAGAAATATATCCGTTATTTTATACCAAAACAATTTTGATGTGAACAGTTCCTCTGTTCCCATTCCACTCTTTATAGATTTGAAAACCAATGAATGTGCTTTTTTGTACATTGTTCTAATAGTCTTGATTTTGTTCTTCAAATTAGCAATATTTAGACCAGAAATTCTCATTTCCTTTACAATAGATACCAAAGCATTTTCCCGAGCATCTCTATTTCTATATCCATTCGGTGATTCCACAGACAAATTATGCTTATGATATAGTTCCAAAATTTCCATCATAACAGTTTCATACCAATTTAAACTCATTTTTCTGAACTATTTTTTACTTTCAAGTAAACTTATTTTCACAAATCAAAACACACGTAAGTGTACCGCGGCCAGTTGCAAACGTACGCACTATTTATCTATGTATTACACATTCGACAAAATTGTCTAGTTCATACATTTCAAAACAAGCTTTAACTTAAAAACAATTCATGATGAATGATACAAATTTGACTGGATCAGTATTTACAAGTAAAGAAATAAAAAAAGGTCTTTTCGACACCTTGTCGACTAGACCTAGATAATTTACAAGAAATTGACTGATCAAATCCGAGTTTGAATTTCGCTACTAAAATATTTTAAACTACCAAGTTCTCGCAAATGTTCAATACCGCGAATTTCTAGGAAACCAAAATATGGGGCTCTTTAAAACTTTTCCAGGCGCAAATTAATTAAAATATACACCTCTACAACTAATTAAAAATAAAATTTAGAGACTTCGCCACAATAGCGTAAAGCCTTGTTCATAGTAGGTAAAACGATCTAGTGTTACCAAACGCAAACGTTCAGAGTGAGGGCAAACAGCGATACAAGGCTTTAGAATATAATCCGCTAATTTATCTATAAACTAAACTGTAACTTTTTCGCTAAATTATCTGTAAACTAACCTGTAAGTTTTTTTATTTCGTTTATGTTCCAATAATCTGAATTTTTCTTCATTTCTGAAGGGTCCATAATTTTATTTGGTATTAACAAAAATGTATATTTTGAAACACTTACAGACTTAGTAAGATGCAGTGTAGGTAATCTGTTATTACATAAAGAGATACAAGTGGTCTCAAATAATAACGGCATAGTGATTATTCAAAACTAAAGAAAGCTAAAGTTGTGTCATTAATATAAAGTTTACTTTAAGAGAGTTTACGTTACAGAATCATTATAGCTATGGTAAAAGTGAAGCAATTACCTTAATTGACAACTAATGTTATTGAAAAAGTTCAGGCATGCATAGAAAAATTATATACATAGCTTCATTAGAAGAACATGCTAAATGGTTAAGTTTTATTTACTTTCTCATAACATTATTTAATTGTAAACTTACGCGTAACTATTTTTTATTCAATGTATTACAAATTGAACATTTTTTTGACAGAAAATGTTTTTCCATTTGGATGTTGTACAAATAAATTCAGTGTAATACAAAAATTATTAATTATAAAAGTCGTCTTTTTTTTATGTTTTTTTTTGTTTAGTTGTAAAAAAATAGAAATAATTCTAAAGCACACTCCATAATGCTAAAACAACAATGATAATATAAAAAAATATGTAAAATTGATATTGTTCCAGTGTTTTAGCAGTAGAATTAAAGTACTGCTGAATGGAAGACTTTGAAATCGGAATAATGTAAAACCATTTATATAAAGTATTAGATAGTTTCTCTTATTATATCTATTAAATGTGTATCAAGGGAGAAGAATATATTGATAAAAAAATTTGTTGAGCCAAAAAAGAATAGTTATAATAATAAATTTTATTTTTTTGTTGAATGTCAATCAAAACATATTTGAATTAAAACTGCCAAGGACTATTTAACAGATTTGTTTTTGCCCTTTTAGGCATCCTTCTGCTCTCCCTCCCCTAGGGATTTCGACAGACTTCCCCCAATTAGGCTTGGATCGAGCCACTGGCTCTTCGGCAACACGATTGGTGTTCAGCCTGCTTTTTCTCCTCGCATAACGACACTGAAACCGAGATGGCTTATTGCGCCACCATTTGGATGCCTTATTCCTTCCCATGCATCATACATTTATTCATCGTTATTCATTCCACTTCATCAATGGTTAACTTCTAGGTCACCCATCCAAGACGTAAACGGAGACATCACAGCTTCACTGCCGCGAGAATGAGAATGCACAATAGTTTTGCGTCTAGCCTCTCCGGCTATTTAACAGATACTTTAGTTACTCTCTTTATGGTCCACTTCTGTATAAATAATGTAACGTAATACTGAATAGTTAGCACAAGAATAACAATATATGTCATTATTTAATTCATTACCTAATTTAAGAATCTTACATAAATAAAAATTCAATTACATAAATAATAAACTAAAATCAAAGCCAATCCAGGTAAATGCCATTTAATGTATTTTCAAATATCCCAAAAAACTTCTGCTTGGTAGCAAGCTACATACAAGCAGTTGAAAACTTATATAAATAAACTCGGACTCGCTCCCACTCTTTACATTTCGCTCCCACCCGCATAAGCCCGTTTAAAATAAATTGTTGAAAACAAAGCACACGCTCGCTCAACAGTTTTTAACACATCATTCTATCTCTCTGCACGTTGAACTTGGTCAAACCACATCATTTCTTTAAATCAGAGGTTCCCAAACTCTTTTGTTTCATAGACCACTTTCAAAATTTTGCTGGATCCGGTGAAATCGAGCCTACCTTTGCAACCATGGTACTTTTATGATTATAATTTTTTTGTTCTTTATGTTGTCTCACTCCAACCATGAGTACGCTTCTTAAGTTATTTTTGAATTTTTAAGACTAAACATCAGATTCACCTCTAGGGACCGCGGTTTCAGTTGTGCCATATTGGGTTCTCTGAAAATAGTTCTGCAGAGCCCGGGCTGACACATCAGAATCAAGCGAGTGATGTGTTTGTTTTGTCTTGACATTAAAAGGATCATTAAAAAGATAAATTCATATTAAACAATTATTTAAATTTAACAAATAAATCAAATTTGAAAAATTTTCTTTAAATTCAATACTAACAAATTTTGATTTCCTTTAACCACCTCCAATCACTCGAATCACACTTGAAGAAACATGTTCCACACTAAGGTGAACGCACCTCCTCTCTTGACATTTGACAGGTCAACGTCTTTAAGTGTCGCTTGTCACACTGTCAAATGTCGGTTAAATAATATTAATAAAAATAAATGTATAAATCAATTTAAATTTGAAAATATTACTAATAGTAATAATTATGATTTAGCAAGTTGTAAATCTCCAGAAATATTAAATTTTGGAGCGATAATCACCGAGAACTTGGTGGATATGCTTGTTTGTGGACAGTAGGTAGAATTTTTTACCATTATAATTTAAAGGGTAAACCTTCAGTTTTTTTCCTTTGGCCTTTTGAGTTTAACCTTTTTCATATTAACTATTGTATTATAAATTTAAATTTCAATATATTTTCCACAGTAATTTTTTTTTAATTTTTAACTAATTTGTTAACTTGTTTTCAACTGTACTTAATGCGAATAGTGAAGATGGTATAATTTCTTGGTTCCACACAAGGTAACTTGCTTCTTGAGATCAGATACGATTTTTTAGGAGCTTATTCCACACTCCCTATTTCCCACACTTAACCCAGTGTTGTCACTCCGTTTGTTATCTTTTAATTGTTAATTTGTTCAAAATTACCTTATATATATTTTTAACTTTTGACTTAAAAGTCTTATCTTGAAAGAGTAAAACCCAATTTGGTAGATTTTCACACTTTTATTTTAAAAATATAATTTTTTTTTTTTAAAAACACTACATGACATATGTTTCGAAGTACAACTCTTCTTTTTTAAATGTGACTAATTTACAAATCGGTATCCAATATATATACGAAATAATTTAACAAAACAAAGTACTTAAGAAAAACATCAATAACATTACATAATAAACTAACTATTTAAAGTAAATAAGGGTACTTAGGTAATTATAATATCAATCAGATAACAATCAGATAGCACATTACCGGGATTATCTCACAGAAAACTAGGAAAGAGATTTAATAAGGGTGAATTATTAATATCTAATTGATCATTTAGTAAGTTATCTGAATCTTTAAATCTATTTATTTCAAGTGTTTCTAAATGGTTTAATTTAAGGCTCTTATTTTCTATATGTAAAATTTCAAAGTTGTCTGTAAAAGAATGATTTTCAGCTAAAATATGATTTGAGTAAGTAGAATTATTTTTGTTTTTTGTATAGCTATTATAATGTTCGGAATAGCGTTTTTTGAAAGTACGGCCTGTTTGACCAATATACAATTTTGGACAACTACCACAATTTAATTTATATACCCCCGATTTATTATTAGGATTAATTTTACCCTTATTGTTTTTAATATACTTCCCAAGCGTATTATTGGTTTTAAAAGCTACGTTAATATTTTGGTTTTTTAAATATGTTGATACCTTTTCACTAGGAGCTCCTATATATGTAAGACTCTTATATCTGCAATTTTGATCTTCAATTATGGGATAAACTTGTTGAATAGCCTGTTTAAAAAGTTTTTTCTCTAAAATGTTGTCTACTAACTTTGAATTAAAATTATTATTTACTGCGATTTGTTTAATGATATTTAATTCTTTTGTAAAGTTCTCTTTGGTAAGGGGAATATTAACTAATCTATGGATCATACTGTTGTATGCTACCAACATATGTCATGTAGTGTTTAAAAAAAAAAAATTATATTTTTAAAATAAAAGTGTGAAAATCTACCAAATTTGGTTTTACTCTTTCAAGATTAAATGGATTTTCATCAAGTAAAGGCCGAAACAATAAATAATTTAAAAGTCTTACTCAGATTTTATTTTTACACATATTTATAAATTGTAAGTTTACATCCACAATTTTTGTAGATAAGCACTGATGATGGCACAATGCCAAAAGCGCTTTGCATTTATTAATTAAAAAGTTTTCTACGAAATACAAGTCTTTCCTTTTGAATCTAAACTACGAGCACACAGCTGTCAACCTTTTTTGGTTATTTTAATTAATTTTTATTACTAATGCAGTTAGACCTTTACTAGTAACATTTTTATAACTACCACCGTAAAACTAGCAAACTGAACCTGCAAAATAGTAATATTTTTATAACAACCACAGTAAAATAGGTTAACAATAAATGTACCGAACCGTTACGATTAATGGCGAAGAATTTGCCGAAGTCGTTTCTGGTTTGAATTATTGAGCGATCTTCGACCATATCGTCTTACACAGTCGTTGAGTTGAGTTCACAGTCACAGTAGATACGTTCAGTCGTCGTGAGCATAGGTCGTGAAGTGCGAAGTACGTTGTTTCTATCTGGGGGTATATTGAATATGGAGACGTACCAGTATTGTGCATTATTAAGAGGATGGGGGTTTCCGGACCTAGTTAATAGTTTCGTAGGTAAGTAATTCGAAATAATATATTAATGCTTAGATTAGCAGAAAGCTAAATATAGTACCTGTAGTCATTTTGATTTATACATTAGTAAAAAAGGCGGGAATTGCATAATGCATAAATGCTTTTATTTTGGATTGAGGATGAGCCATACGGTCTAGGAATGTTTAAACTGCACCGAAGCACATTCAGTATCAAAAATTAAATATTTCCAAGAGAAAGTTTTAAGATTAAAATTTATTTAAAATGTTTGGTTAAGAATCACAGAGCAATAAATTTGTTAGATTAAAAGAAATAAGAAAGTTTTCACACACCACTTATTTTTATTTACTTAAGTCCATGTGACACGATCACATTTTTAAGATCATTTCTGCGCTCATTTTTACCATTGCAGGCCCCAAATTAAAGTAAACAATTTGGGTCTGCTGGTCTGCAACGGTAAAAATTTTTGATATTATTTCTGTGCGCAGAAATAATCTCAAAAATGTGATGGTGTCTTACGGGCATTGTTTAATTTTTTAAATTTGGAATATAACAAACGACATTTTTTATATTTCTAGTGCAAACATAACTCAATGAGGGCGATTATAGTGGTTTTTGATGTTGAACACAACAAAATGAGCAAATCTTAACCATACTATATACTATACAGTATGGTTCAAATGAAAGGAATAAATTCATTATAATGGAAGTAGCTGGTTTTTCGAAAAAATGCTCGGACAGGTCAATTTTGTTTACTTAAAGCGCAATTTTTTAAATAAAATTCAATTTTCCCCCACTTCCCATTTTTGGGCAGTGACGTCATTGACAATTTTTTTAAATAGCAACCCCAATTTTTTTTTCTTGATTTTGATAGATCTTGCAATTTCCTACTCGGAAACATAATATTTGAAATATCTGACATAACAACTTTTTTTGAAAAAAAGTCATTTCAAGATCAGATACATAAATTTTATGTTATTTTGAAACACAATAAATTAATAACAGATAATTATTTGTAATTAAATGCTTAATCTAACAAAATAATAATAAAAAAAATAATAAAAAGAATTTGTGAAATTGTCATTAAATTCGTTTTATTATTATTATTATTATTTTTTTAAATTAAGCACTTAATTACAAATAATTATCTTTTATTAATTTATTGTGTTTCAAAATAACATAAAATTTATGTATCTGATCTTGAAATTACTTTTTTTCAAAAAAAATTGTTATGTCAGATATTTTAAATATTACGTTTCCAAGTAGGAAATTGCAAGATTTATCAAAATCAAGAAAAAAAAATTGGGGTTGCTATTTAAAAAAATTGTCAATGACGTCACTGCCCAAAAATGGGAAGTGGGGGAAAATTAAATTTTATTTAAAAAATTGCGCTTTAAGTAAACAAAATTGACCTGTTCGAGCATTTTTTCGAAAAACCAACTACTTCCATTATAATGAATTTATTCCTTTCATTTGAACCATACTGTATATTGTTTTATGAATGTTGTACGTTTATTAATAAACCATTATTGCCATTGATTTGACCTTAATAAATTGATTTTTTTTATTTTTTCAAAATTGCTCTAAATATTTGGTTATGGTGTGTGAAATAAAAAAACCTTCTCTTATAGAAATTTACCATTCAGATAAACATTCTTCTCTGATAATTATAGTAGGTACTCAATACTTATAGTGTGTTTATAGAGCTTATTAAGTATAATCATTATCATAACGATAGATTTGAGATAAAATAAATGTGTATGCTTATGTTATTCTTGATAAACAGGTGCATTAAAATGTATTGATTTATCTTTTATGTTAACGTTTATGTATAGATATGCTTAAAACAAAATCAAGCTGTATAAATCCATAGTTATTCTGTTGTATTTTCTAAATGGAAACTCTCCTACATAAGTAAATGTTAATTGTATTATAAATATATCAATAACAGGGTGTTTCTTAAAAAATAAAATTTTAAAATATATTTAAATATGCTTTGAAAGTTTTTATTTTTAGATGAGGCATTGATGATAATTCAATTAATAGATGAAGGAAGCACAAGGCATCTTATTCGAAAAATGGATCCACGCTTAAATTTTAAGAAAAAATTCGAGGAATTTTGTATGACCAAAGAAAATACTATTGTTTTCGAGTAAATTTTCATTCCCGAAGCTTTGGATTAAAAATAAACCGATTACTAAATGTTTCTTGTTGTATCTAAAAAAAAAACTATAACATTTTAGCTCTAGGTGAATATTCCATTTTAAATTGAATCGCTCCATGTTAAAGGGGCGTAAGTCCAATGCTATTTTTACGAAAAATACGCCCGTTTAGCACAGAACGATAGGAGCGTAAATCAAATGTTATTTTTATGAAAATACGCCCGTTTAGCAAGGAACGATTTAATTGTATTTTGTGTTATATGCCTGCTATGCTGGTTTCTAAATAAATAGTTTTTATTTTGTCAATCCTTTCATGAAAAATTGACCGAAGATTTTCCAGAGGAAAAATTAAGCAAATCGATTTATTTAGCTGAAATTGGTTTAATTTAGTGTAAATATTTTTCCATTTAGCGAAAGATAAATGAGGTTATTTTTCGAGTTTATGAGAAAAATATTTACTTTTGTTAAACCTATTTCAGCCTTTAATATGAATTATATTTTGGTAACACATTTTTACCATGATAGTAAGACGTTATTACTATAACAATTAACCCGTTTTACTGTAGTAGTAACATATTATTACTGTAACTGTACCACAATTTTACTATAGTGGCAAAATATTATTACTGTAGCAGTGAAACAGTTTTGCTAAATTGGTAAGACATCATTACTGTAACAGTAATACCGTTTTACTGTAGTAGAAAGATAATGTTACTGTTACAGTACAGCAGTTTTACTAGAGTGGTAAGATATTATTACTCTAACAGTAAAACCGTTTTACTAGAGTGGTAAGAAATTATTAGTGCAGCATTAGAGCAGATTTACCGAAGCAGTAAGACAGTATTACTGCAGCATTACAACTAGATGTTACGTATGGTAATCCTATATATTGGTGGTAGTTATACAATTTTACTGTACCCGTAAGGAAAATTTACTACCTCCGTAATAATATTTGAACAGAGCTGTAATATAGTTTTACTGCCGCAGTCGAATAAATTCATAGTAATCTAAATATCAGTAAATCTTGTATTACTGTCACGATAAAATCTTCTAGCTGAGGCATATATTTAATTAACTTTTTCTTACTGCCACGGTAAGAATTTTTTTCGGTGTAATATCATTAAAATCTCAATTCGTTTTTTCTGAGTTAAACGATCCATTGTGACTTCAATAAACACCAACAAACGTCAAAGTTGTTGTTATTATATCATTTAGGTAAACGGAACATTACATGAAACAGTAATTCTCAAGGATTTTAAAAAAACAAAAAATATACGGGGTGATCCATTTAAAATAATAAAGTTCATTATATTTAAAAAAAAACCGACAGATCTGACAACAATGTAAATACAACCATAATATCGGCCGTATTACAAAACTTTCAGATACCAAAGATTATAAAAATCGTGCAAGCTTTTTCCGAGATAATTGAGACGTTCCATACTTAAAACTCACTCTGTATAATTTTTAAATATTGTAAACAATAAACTTACAAATATTTGTTTGTAGGGGTATTTTGGGGGTCAACATTTTCTTTACAATAAGAATGATAATTAAAAATCAGAAGAAAATAATAATAACAAACCTATATATTTTAACACAGTCAAGACTGAATCAAACTATAAATATGACTTACAATTTGGGCAAAACAGTATGGAAACTAATTTTTTTCTTAGGCTCTTGTTCCTAATTTTTTGATAGTTCTTACAATTACAGTACGGAATTTAAACGAGGACTATCTGAGCCAAATCTGGGAGTAAGGTGGACGTCGTACGTAACATACGTCAGAATCTTCGAGTTGATACGCGTTCTTTGTTTGTTTTGCGCAAGGTTCTATTATACCTTGTCCAACTGATTGTAAAATAGAGGATCTGCGTTTAGATTTTATATTTTCGTTCCCAAATAAATTGTCAATATTTGTGCTTTATTGCTCGTCAAGAAAACCTCTTTTTGAAAAGGAAATCAAATTTGGAATTTAAATAATTATATCTGGGTGAATCAGAATCTAAACAACTTTTAACGGCCAGTTTGAATCTTAAAGCTTTGCACGAGATGACAATTGACACTGACCTCTGAAAATGTCTAGGTGGGGGCAGAGCTGGGGACACATACTTTGATTTTCTTTTACTATACGGAGAATGGTCGCACTGCGCAGCTTTCTGAGTGCCTTTTAAAAGGAGATAGAAAACTCCGCCATTTTGAACCCTTATTACGTGTTGCCTACATCTTGGCGCAATATTTTTAATAGGTGCGTTTTAATCATCTGCTTCTGCTTCGGAACTGTCGGTTTTCTTATTTTAATTTGACAGGTTAGAACGACTGAACCGACAATTACGGAAGCAGAAGCGGATGATTAAAACGCACCTGATATTTTGCTTGCTGCTGTCAGTGTCAGTGAATATTATTTTTGGAGTCACAGTTTATTGCTAAAGAATCAGTTAGCTCACTCGGACCAGTTGAAAGTTCCAAAATAACATCCACTCCAAGAATACAAATTTAGGATACGCAGAAGATTGCTGTTTTATTATAGGCGGTTGTCATATATAGTATTATCTGAGTTACGCAGTGTATAAACTGAAACATTGAGATAAAAAGTGCCGACGCAGAGTGAGCGATCTGATTCTTTAGCTATAAACTGTGTCATAGGGTTCAAAATGGCCGCGCCCTATGTTGGGCGTGTCGGACCTCTCTCTTGCCCCGTATAGTAATCAAAGTATGTGGCTGGGGAGGATTCGAATCACATAGGATTCGAATCCAGGATTCGAATCCTTTTTGAGGATCCGAGAGCGGGATTAGAATACTTTGGAAAAAAAGGATCCGTGATCCGGATTCGCAGAGAAAATCCTAAAGGATTCGTATTCGAATCATCAATATCAGTCTCGGATCCTTTTAGAGACCAAACTACGCCGGCGCGAATGGCCGAGTCAAGCTTTGACTTGTCGCGAATTGTAAACTAAAACAGACTGAGACTGAATAGAAAACCGATGTGTTTGGCGTTGTGCACGATTACAGAATTAACAAATATTCTGATATAGATCCTCAATACAGGTAAGTGAAAAAAATTCTGCATCCACATCCACATGTAGGTATATTATTTATTTTTGCACGATATACAAAATAAATATGTGGGCGATATTAGTCTATTGAACGAATATAATATATCATTATATCCATTCTATGTTTTCTATCAATTACAATTCATTACTTAATGTCAAGTTGACTATTTTTTATTATTATTTAAAATGAGTTTTAGTTATTAATATAAAATATAATTAAAAATTAGTGACTCTTGTGAAAAATCGATAAATAACGGCAATCAACTAGAGTTTTTATATTTACAAGGAAACTTAAGTAAAGTTTAAATTTTATACTTATGCGAGTATGTAGTCACTTAGGTAATCGCCTATATGCTAAATGTGACAGCCAGTTTCGTTTTTCAGCTTCAAGTTTTAAATGTTTTTATTTATTAATTTATTTATTTATTTACGGGTCAAAACTCATTTTACAGAATTGTATAATAAAGTTCCTTAACAAATATAAGACAATTGGCAGCATTACAACGAGTATAATTATTACCACAGTATAACACTGACAGTGATTCGGATCCGTGATTCGAAAAAAAGGATTCGAATCACTGGATAACCTAATTAAATCTAAAAACTATTTGCCTCAATTTGTCGCATATGATTTGCTATCCCCCTCGGTATGTCTATGCCTCTCTTTTTATATTATTTTTCATCTTTCGTATCTGGTAGTTACACATCATTTTACACAGATTATTTTGTAGATTTATACTTTTTTATATTTAGAGAGCTGTTGAAGTCTTCGTCATTTTATTTAAAGAGGGATTACTCAGTGTCGTTAGGTTCAATTATTTGTAGATGATTTAAGCATCATTATTTTCTAAAACAAAACAGCTCCTAATGAACTCAATCGTAACCTTATATAGGTAAGCGAAAAGCTGAATAGAGCGTAGTGTGCTCTGATTCTCCTTTGAAACAAAAAGGAGGAAATGAACGTAGTCTACTATCTGGCAATGTGACAGGAAGAGTATTGAAATTGCGGCAACACCAACACTGCGTTATACTCGCCATCTACGTTCCATTTTGCAAACTTTACAATGCGTTCTAACTTGCGATTGTTTCGAATGCGGATTTTTAAAGGGTGCTACACGGGCGCAACGTAGGATATTCTACTTAAGAGGGTTTTTTGACGAAATATTGAATTAAAGAAAATTTATACATATTTACAGTATTTTTTGTATGTTGATATAGAAGCCCCAATGACTGTTTTATGAAATATTATCTAATCGTAATCTACGTCCTAAGATAGGAGTAAAGTTCACAAACGTTTCGTTTTTAAAATACAGGGTGTTACAAGTGAAGTCCTGATGGCACATTTTTGTAAATTTTTCCAAAATTTCTTTAGTCAGCGGTTTTCCAAAGTTAAAAAAAAATAAAATTTCTGATTCCACAGGCCTACTAATTATTGTTTACAATTTCGAATAAGATAACATCAACTTATCATGAAATTTTCAAATGCTTTTCTCTTGAAAATGGTGCGTCCTAGCGAGATCCAACAAAAGTAGCTTTGTTATAAAGAAAATATTGGTTTTCCAAATTTTATAGTCAAAAATGTTAAAAAATGTCAACAAAAAAAACTAAGGGCAATTTTACTCTAATTTACCCACCTATAAAGATTATCAAAAACTGGAGTTTAGTCCATTAAATAGAGCGTCAAAAGGTAAGCATTTGTATCAAATTTCATTTAGTTATTTTTAAATGTTTAGAAAATATTTACAAAAGTGTGTCATCAGGACTTTTAACACCCTGTATCTCGGAGAAGAAACGTTTTCGGACCTATGTTTATATAAATTTTTACTCCTATTTTAGGATGTAGATTACGCTGTTAAAATATGACGGTCTAATTTCGGGACACCCTGTATAAATATTTTGGTGGTCTTGCCCTCTGGAGTGGGCGGCTTGACAGGAATATTTACCATCGGGATAGTAGAAGCCCACGTCTCAACGATGTTATTAACTAGCAGAACTTTGACCTAAATGGCTGGCTATCCCTAGCAGCAGGTTTTTGATGAATTAATAACCTGCAAGTATTTGACGAGTTCTTACACACCCTCAATGTCAACCAGCAGGTTTTTAACAAATTGATAACCTGCAGTACTTTAATACGCTGGCAAAATTGCTATCTTTAGACACCTCTCAGCGACAACAGGCAGGTTTTGACAAGTTTAGAGGCAGGTCCTGCATACAGGGTACAATGAGCCTTATGAGGCCTAAGTACCGTGGAGCAACCCACTCTATCCATCTCACAGGCACAGAATATTTTTGTGAACACAAAATAATATAATTGAATAAATAACGATCTGTCAATAACAAACAGTAATAAAGTCAGAAAAGTCCTACAGAGTCAACATTTCTGTAACGCGTGCAGACAATCTAAAACTTTCTTTAAATAAAAAGTTATTTAAATTGTTAAAATTTGTTCTATCACTAAAATTTCTTTACTCTACTCTTTCGCCATCCGTGTTATCACTTTTGTCATTTGACAAAATTGTTGCATTTCGTTTATAATTTTACCGACTCCCCCTCCCTACAAGTTTTACGAGGATGGATTAATTATAAACCGATCTTTCCACTCACATATTGGGGACAACACTAATGATTTGTAGTGCGCATGTCGTACGCGTTTTATTTGTACATCGGCATTTACATGTTTAAATAGAAAAATTGTATGATGTGGCAATAATTTACTTTATTAAAAATAAAAATTAAAAATAAATTGCATTTTATTTCAAGTTTGAAGTTAATGCAAAAATATAATGAAGTAAAATTAAATAAAAATATAAATTGGCAAAATATTTGACTAGTTTCAAATCATGAAACAGTGAATGTGGTGGTTTTATGATTTAAAATCAATTAAAATTAATCAATTTATTTTTTTTTATTTGATTTTCTTCATTACATTTTTGACCAGTTGGTAGGAAGTTCAAAATTCCTACCGCAAGCGCCCATATTCAATTTAGTACCACTCCAATTTGATAGATGGCAGCACATCGCCTTAGAATTTTACCATCTATTCACATTCACATTACCCTAATCTATGCATAAAACGCACTGAACATTCCGATAGAAAACACCATTAATTAAAAATAGTATGGGTAGTTATCAATACATTATCATTTTATATTTATATAAATTGGTTTATCCTGTACTGTAGTCCTTCACTCTTACAAACAAGCCGATACTGATTCATTGATTTTTTACTGTATTATTAACATTGTGATTATTTTTTTGAAATGAAAGAACGCAAGGCTTTTACACCCTAACAAAAATATGTATTTTTTTCTTGATAGCTTTAATAATGAACACACTTTTTTCTCTCCTGGAATTGCATTCCTCATATTTTACCTCCCTTAAAGATTTTTCGTGAGATAACCATAACATTTCTAAATACAACTCCGCCCCTGAAGTTCCTGATGAGATCCATTTTCACCATCAAATTCCACAAAACATGCGCTATCAGTAGTTTTCGCATTCCCGCTGTTTTAGTGACACGTAAAGTTTGTATTATATTGGCAGAACAAGCTATATCAGGGTAGCGCATCAGTTATTATGCAGTTTTCGTAAAAAAATACCTTTTCAACGGTGGCCTGGCACATTTTACACTAAAACTCCGCAGGCGAAAATTGTTTGAGTTACACAATGATGATTGTTTCATTGCTGATGAGTTTTACAAATTTCTAATGAAACTTTTGGCAATGATGTCTCACAATATTCAAAAACCACCGATAACATAACAGTGGCAGGGCATGTTTGATTAGTTTAATAATGAAAACTTTTTGTATTAGTTTCTGTTTTTTATAGACTCAATGTATATGTTGGAAGTTAACTTACTTTATATGAAGTGTTCTTGTCAGCACCCTATACATTGTTTTATAGTTTGTTGTCATTAATTTTATCTTTTGAAATTGTCATATATTTTTACAGAAAATAAATTTTTTACCAATATTCGTTAGTTTAATAACAGTATCAATCAGATTAAAGAAATAGGCTATCGCCGGGCAGGTTATAGCTTTATTCAGATCATTTGGCGACCGTGACAGGAATGGAAGATATTTTTTTGAACATTTAATTTAAAAACCATCTCATGGAGAAGCTTCTAAAGGCGGAATGTTCTCACAGGACTGCCTTCGAACGAATATTAGATGAAACGATTAAACTACTACGAGACGGTCACGATATTTTTGAGATACAAGCTAATATTAGAGTCCTTGATACTAAAAATTAAATTTTTACCAAAATTCTCAAAGACGTAGTAAATTTTATGTTTGATAACGATTTGGCCGATAAAGAGATTAATGACCAGATTAAAAATGCTGATTATTTGACAAAAATTAGGGTTGAACATCTAGTAACTAAAGATTTGGACGAAAGAAATAGTTAGTCAATCTAGTTTTTCTAAACATAGAATGAAACTCCCAAAAAAAGTTTGAAGGAGCAATGTTACCTTTTTGGAGTCACGAGCTCGATCGTTAGTTGAAAGTTACCCACCAACTAGTGAGAATTATAGTAAGGTAGTCGAAAGTTTGGAATCTCGTTTTGGAAGAGCTGATCTGTTAATTGAAGTTTACGTTCGCGAATTATTTAAACTAGTATTGGAAAATTTGGAACACGAAAAGTATTCAACCAACATTCAGTCTGTTCTACTAAAAAGCTGACTAGAATGACAGCACAGTTTATCTCTGAAATAGTGATATACCTATTAAATAATTTTCAACTATGAATTTATCATTCTTTTAGTGTACCTATTTTTTAAGCTATTATGTTATTGTTTTAGCCTTGATTATAATATTATTATTTTACTCTTCACGCAGTAGTCTGTGAATAGTGTTATAGGTTTACTTTGTCTGATGTCTCGGTTTTTGTCTACACGATAAGTCAAAAACAAAAAATCTGATGTGTCCAACACACGAATTTCCTATCCAGTTTTATAGGCTTTT
>OV651817.1:60382168-60427168 GCA_927349885.1 Psylliodes chrysocephalus
ATTATTATTATTATTATTATTATTATTATTATTATTATTATTATTATTATTATTATTATTATTATTATTATTATTATTATTATTATTATTATTATTATTATTATTATTATTATTATTATTATTATTATTATTATTATTATTATTATTATTATTATTATTATTATTATTATTATTATTATTATTATTATTATTATTATTATTATTATTATTATTATTATTATTATTATTATTATTATTATTATTATTATTATTATTATTATTATTATTATTATTATTATTATTATTATTATTATTATTATTATTATTATTATTATTATTATTATTATTATTATTATTATTATTATTATTATTATTATTATTATTATTATTATTATTATTATTATTATTATTATTATTATTATTATTATTATTATTATTATTATTATTATTATTATTATTATTATTATTATTATTATTATTATTATTATTATTATTATTATTATTATTATTATTATTATTATTATTATTATTATTATTATTATTATTATTATTATTATTATTATTATTATTATTATTATTATTATTATTATTATTATTATTATTATTATTATTATTATTATTATTATTATTATTATTATTATTATTATTATTATTATTATTATTATTATTATTATTATTATTATTATTATTATTATTATTATTATTATTATTATTATTATTATTATTATTATTATTATTATTATTATTATTATTATTATTATTATTATTATTATTATTATTATTATTATTATTATTATTATTATTATTATTATTATTATTATTATTATTATTATTATTATTATTATTATTATTATTATTATTATTATTATTATTATTATTATTATTATTATTATTATTATTATTATTATTATTATTATTATTATTATTATTATTATTATTATTATTATTATTATTATTATTATTATTATTATTATTATTATTATTATTATTATTATTATTATTATTATTATTATTATTATTATTATTATTATTATTATTATTATTATTATTATTATTATTATTATTATTATTATTATTATTATTATTATTATTATTATTATTATTATTATTATTATTATTATTATTATTATTATTATTATTATTATTATTATTATTATTATTATTATTATTATTATTATTATTATTATTATTATTATTATTATTATTATTATTATTATTATTATTATTATTATTATTATTATTATTATTATTATTATTATTATTATTATTATTATTATTATTATTATTATTATTATTATTATTATTATTATTATTATTATTATTATTATTATTATTATTATTATTATTATTATTATTATTATTATTATTATTATTATTATTATTATTATTATTATTATTATTATTATTATTATTATTATTATTATTATTATTATTATTATTATTATTATTATTATTATTATTATTATTATTATTATTATTATTATTATTATTATTATTATTATTATTATATTATTATTATTATTATTATTATTATTATTATTATTATTATTATTATTATTATTATTATTATTATTATTATTATTATTATTATTATTATTATTATTATTATTATTATTATTATTATTATTATTATTATTATTATTATTATTATTATTATTATTATTATTATTATTATTATTATTATTATTATTATTATTATTATTATTATTATTATTATTATTATTATTATTATTATTATTATTATTATTATTATTATTATTATTATTATTATTATTATTATTATTATTATTATTATTATTATTATTATTATTATTATTATTATTATTATTATTATTATTATTATTATTATTATTATTATTATTATTATTATTATTATTATTATTATTATTATTATTATTATTATTATTATTATTATTATTATTATTATTATTATTATTATTATTATTATTATTATTATTATTATTATTATTATTATTATTATTATTATTATTATTATTATTATTATTATTATTATTATTATTATTATTATTATTATTATTATTATTATTATTATTATTATTATTATTATTATTATTATTATTATTATTATTATTATTATTATTATTATTATTATTATTATTATTATTATTATTATTATTATTATTATTATTATTATTATTATTATTATTATTATTATTATTATTATTATTATTATTATTATTATTATTATTATTATTATTATTATTATTATTATTATTATTATTATTATTATTATTATTATTATTATTATTATTATTATTATTATTATTATTATTATTATTATTATTATTATTATTATTATTATTATTATTATTATTATTATTATTATTATTATTATTATTATTATTATTATTATTATTATTATTATTATTATTATTATTATTATTATTATTATTATTATTATTATTATTATTATTATTATTATTATTATTATTATTATTATTATTATTATTATTATTATTATTATTATTATTATTATTATTATTATTATTATTATTATTATTATTATTATTATTATTATTATTATTATTATTATTATTATTATTATTATTATTATTATTATTATTATTATTATTATTATTATTATTATTATTATTATTATTATTATTATTATTATTATTATTATTATTATTATTATTATTATTATTATTATTATTATTATTATTATTATTATTATTATTATTATTATTATTATTATTATTATTATTATTATTATTATTATTATTATTATTATTATTATTATTATTATTATTATTATTATTATTATTATTATTATTATTATTATTATTATTATTATTATTATTATTATTATTATTATTATTATTATTATTATTATTATTATTATTATTATTATTATTATTATTATTATTATTATTATTATTATTATTATTATTATTATTATTATTATTATTATTATTATTATTATTATTATTATTATTATTATTATTATTATTATTATTTATTATTATTATTATTATTTATTATTATTATTATTATTATTATTATTATTATTATTCATTATTATTATTATTATTATTAATTATTATTATTATTATTATTATTATTATTATTATTATTATTATTATTATTATTATTATTATTATTATTATTATTATTATTATTATTATTATTATTATTATTATTATTATTATTATTATTATTATTATTATTATTATTATTATTATTATTATTATTATTATTATTATTATTATTATTATTATTATTATTATTATTATTATTATTATTATTATTATTATTATTATTATTATTATTATTATTATTATTATTATTATTATTATTATTATTATTATTATTATTATTATTATTATTATTATTATTATTATTATTATTATTATTATTATTATTATTATTATTATTATTATTATTATTATTATTATTATTATTATTATTATTTATTATTATTATTATTATTATTATTATTATTATTATTATTATTATTATTATTATTATTATTATTATTATTATTATTATTATTATTATTATTATTATTATTATTATTATTATTATTATTATTATTATTATTATTATTATTATTATTATTATTATTATTATTATTATTATTATTATTATTATTATTATTATTATTATTATTATTATTATTATTATTATTATTATTATTATTATTATTATTTATTATTATTATTATTATTATTATTATTATTATTATTATTATTATTATTATTATTATTATTATTATTATTATTATTAATATTATTATTATTATTATTATTATTATTATTATTATTATTATTATTATTATTATTATTATTATTATTATTATTATTATTATTATTATTATTATTATTATTATTATTATTATTATTATTATTATTATTATTATTATTATTATTATTATTATTATTATTATTATTATTATTATTTTATTATTATTATTATTATTATTATTATTATTATTATTATTATTATTATTATTATTATTATTATTATTATATTATTATTATTATTATTATTTATTATTATTATTATATTATTATTATTATTATTATTATTATTATTATTATTATTATTATTATTATTATTATTATTATTATTATTATTATTATTATTATTATTATTATTATTATTATTATTATTATTATTATTATTATTATTATTATTATTATTATTATTATTATTATTATTATTATTATTATTATTATTATTATTATTATTATTATTATTATTATTATTATTATTATTATTATTATTATTATTATTATTATTATTATTATTATTATTATTATTATTATTATTATTATTATTATTAATTATTATTATTATTATTATTATTATTATTATTATTATTATTATTATTATTATTATTATTATTATTATTATTATTATTATTATTATTATTATTATTATTATTATTATTATTATTATTATTAAATTAAAAATAAAAATTGTGCTGTTCTGACTCTATATAGGTCATCAAGCAAAGGGAATTTATCTATATTTATTGAGGCTTTTTATGATGTACTAGACTACCTTACAAATAAGTATAAGACGGTCGTTATTGCAGGTGATATAAACCTGAACCTTGATGGAGATACTGAGTATGCAAGTCAATTAAGAAATATATGTTCTATGTATGGTATGGGACATTTGGTACATATTCCAACGAGAATAACTTTGAACAGTAGAAATTGTTTAGATAACATAATAACAAATTTAAATCGAGAAGAACTCATATCAGGAGTCTATGAACCATTTGTCTCAGGACCATTCTGGTGTTTATCTTTTTTTTAAAATAGAATCGTCATCGCAAAACGTCTGTTATAAGAAACGAGTTGTTAACGAGAGTGGAATAATAAAGTTCGCGAGTGAAGTTAGTGAAATAATATGGCCCGATATATGCAATTTAAGTCTAAATGAGTATGCTGATTATATTGTAAATATTTTATCCCAAAAAGCAGACATTTGTTTTCCTATTAAACTATTAAATTGTAATAAACAAAAAATAAAATGGTACACTAATGAGCTAAGGGAAATGCGCCGAGAAGTTGAAAAACTTAGAAAATCATTTAAAATTTCAAATTCGCCAACTGATTGGTATTTATACTGCGATCTTCGCAAACAGTATCGGAAATCTTTAAAGAGAGAAAAAAAGAAATCCCATGAAGAATTTATATCTTCTGCAGGTGACAAAAATAAAGCTATCTGGAGTATAGTGAACCAAGAGAGAAATAATAAAAAGAAAACTCAAAATATAACTTCCTTAAACTCGGAAATGTTAAATAACTTTTTTATAAATATACCCGAATCAATTTTGGGCCGATCTAGAAGATCCAAGTATGAGTCCTATTTCTTATATGAATAACCTTTCAAGGTCCTCATCATCTTTTTTTATGACTGCAGTCTTAGAGAGTGACGTAAGGCAGGCTATTTTATCTTTAAAAAATAAACCATGTCTGGATTACTACAACATAAATGCCATCATGCTCAAAGCAGCCCTTAACTCACTAGTTACACCACTGACCACTTTGTATAATATGTGCATAAATGAAGGTAGCTGGCCTAAAGCCTTGAAAGTTGCTAAAGTTATTCCCATCCTCAAAAAAGGAGATGCTGATCAGGTTGATAACTATAGACCAATTACAATAATACCATCCATTTCAAAAGTATTAGAAATTTTACTGAAAGAAAAATTGACTTTATATTTAGAAAACAAACAAATTTTATCATCGTGTCAATTTGGATTTCGAAAAGAGAAGTCGACCATTCTAGCTTTAAAAAGTATACTTGCAGACATAGTCGAAGGTCTTGATGAAGGATTTGTCACACATGCTGTAATGTGCGATCTGACTAAGGCCTTCGATTGCGTAAACATAGATATTTTATGTAGTAAATTGGAGTTTTATGGATTAAGAAATAAGGAACTCAACCTGTTCAGATCCTATTTGGAGGATAGGAAACAATACGTGAGCTACCAGAACCTTGACTCCCTCTTAGTCAGAGTCAAGAGTGGAGTACCTCAGGGTTCAATTTTGGGCCCATTATTGTTTATTTTGTACGTAAATGATTTACCCAAATCAGTTAATGAGAGGAGTCAAGTCATTCTGTACGCTGACGACACTACTTTGCTGACTAAAGGTGAAGAGTGCATGAGTACAGCAAACCTAAATTTGGCGAAGGATTGGTTTACGGCAAATAAATTGAAACTTAATAACAGTAAGACACAAAATATACTTTTCAGTTCTGATAAATGTGCCGCAAAGTCTGAACCAGTTAAATTATTAGGCGTTACCTTTGATACTGCACTTACGTGGGTTGATCATATAGAGAGGCTGTGTTCAAGACTTTCCACTCAAATATTTGTATTACGCTAACTACGAGGTTCTATAAGCAGTAACAATGTCATGTGCACAATTTACTTTGCAATTGTACATAGTCACCTCTCTTATGGCATCACACTATGGGGTAGAGCTAATGGTACCCACAGAGTCTTTACTTTACAAAAGGCTGCTGTGCGCATCATTGATGCTGCCAGAAACAGAGTGCATTGTAAAGAGCTGTTTAAAAAGTACAAGGTTCTTCCGCTTCCATGTATTTACATATTTGAAACCTTAACTATGATTCATCGGGATGTTTCTATGAGGACCAAACATTGCGATGTACATAGTTACAATACGAGAGGGGCAGAAAACCTTGTAGTACCATTTTCTAGATTAAAAGTGTCAGAAATAAATAAGCTCGACGTAAATCTCTACAACAAATTAGCTACAATTGTTGACATTAAAAAATTAAATCAAAAGCAGTTCCACAAACATGTTACAGCATTTTTACTAGAGCACTGCTTCTACAGCATTCAAGAATATTTGAACTTCTTTTAAAAAAAAGTCATACATGTATCATGTATCATATCATGTAATTTATTTTTATAACTAATTTTAATGTATTTATTTATACTTTTGCTTAATATTTGGACTTCAAAAATACCTGTATATTTCAAAGTGGTCAATAAACTTATCGTATCGTATTATTATTATTATTATTATTATTATTATTATTATTATTATTATTATTATTATTATTATTATTATTATTATTATTATTATTATTATTATTATTATTATTATTATTATTATTATTATTATTATTATTATTATTATTATTATTATTATTATTATTATTATTATTATTATTATTATTATTATTATTATTATTATTATTATTATTATTATTATTATTATTATTATTATTATTATTATTATTATTATTATTATTATTATTATTATTATTATTATTATTATTATTATTATTATTATTATTATTATTATTATTATTATTATTATTATTATTATTATTATTATTATTATTTTATACCTAGTCCGTATGTCTGTTTGTTAAATTTTATTCATTTTAATATTTTATTTTACCATTTTACTTTACCATTATACACAATATGTATTACTTACTAACTTTTGATTTACAATATATTTTTTTAGCTATGTAAGAATTCCACTGACTATAAATGTACCCAATTTTGTACATCTTAAAGGTCAATAAACATTATGAGTATGAGTATTATTATTATTATTATTATTATTATTATTATTATTATTATTATTATTATTATTATTATTATTATTATTATTATTATTATTATTATTATTATTATTATTATTATTATTATTATTATTATTATTATTATTATTATTATTATTATTATTATTATTATTATTATTATTATTATTATTATTATTATTATTATTATTATTATTATTATTATTATTATTATTATTATTATTATTATTATTATTATTATTATTATTATTATTATTATTATTATTATTATTATTATTATTATTATTATTATTATTATTATTATTATTATTATTATTATTATTATTATTATTATTATTATTATTATTATTATTATTATTATTATTATTATTATTATTATTATTATTATTATTATTATTATTATTATTATTATTATTATTATTATTAATATTATTATTATTATTATTATTATTATTATTATTAATATTATTATTATTATTATTATTATTATTATTATTATTATTATTATTATTATTATTATTATTATTATTATTATTAATATTATTATTATTATTATTATTATTATTATTATTATTATTATTATTATTATTATTATTATTATTATTATTATTATTATTAATATTATTATTATTATTATTATTATTATTATTATTATTATTATTATTATTATTATTATTATTGTTATTATTATTATTATTATTATTATTATTATTATTATTATTATTATTATTATTATTATTATTATTATTATTATTATTATTATTATTAAATAATATATAATTAAAATATTGAACAATTACGCACTAATGGGACATACACATGGGTAGATACACATAGCAGTCGTGTAAACTTAGAAATAAGATTCCTTATAAAGATAAAATATTATTCAGAAGAAGAAAGCCAAGTCATACAGTGATGCCAGGTCATTCGGATTCAAATTACACCGGAATGCAATAAAGTTCCTTCCCTTTCCTGCATTTCACCATTGTATATTTCAACCACTTTAAAATGAAATTGTGAAATTATCGTATATATCGATAATCTTTTTCATACACAGGGAAAATAAATCGATAATTTTGTAGTTGGAACCAAGGAGACTAATATATATGAAAATCACGAAACAATAAAAGACGGCGTACAGCTGTATCACTGATTTAAAAATTGGGTCCTCTAAACAATCATTCACATATTAAAACCATCTCTGAAACAGAGTAGCTACATTGTTTTTTATAATGACATCTTCTTAAAAATAGATGAACTACACAGTTACAGGAATTCATAGAAAATCTCTAATTTGACAAATAAATTTATCAATTATTTGTTAATCGTATTTCCACTTAGATTTGAAAAATACGCAATAAAATTTAAAAATATTTTGGCAGGATACTTGGAAAAATATGTAAAATGAAATCTCCTACTTTTTAGCTCTGGTTTTAAAATCACTTTTTATGATTTTTTTTACATTCATTGTATAAACAGGACAAATAAAAAATAGGAAATTTCATTCTCCAAACCTTATACTTTAAGATGGTAGAAGATTAATTTTAATGTATTTAGCGGGATTTAAATGCAACCGGAAATGGTGAACCCTTGCTTCTTTAATGAAAAATACAGTCATACTGCGGCCTTAAAGCAGAATATGATTGGAACAAGCAAAATAAAAGAAGTCATATGAAAGTTATAAATAAACGTGGAATATATTTTTTTTATTTAAAAATAATATGGCTAGATAACAATATATTTTCATTTTATTTTATATAAATTAGTTTTCCCTTGTATAAGAGGCTGTAGCCCTACACTCCATACAGATAAGCCACTAATGATTATTCACATCTGAAATCTAGATTTAGAATTGGTAGTAAATTAGGTTATTATAAAAATATCTCGAATTTTCTTTGAGGTTTTATAAATATGCTAATTATTATTCTTGTTGGGTACAATTTGACATAAAAAAAAACTTTTATCCAACTGGTGGAATCAATTTAATCACTTCTTGAGAATGGAGTGTTGCATATTTTATCAAGAAATTAATAAGAATTAACATTGACGGCGACAATTTAATTGGTAGCGCTAGGTGGCGTTGTCATCTTACTTTAGACGAATCAATAATCGATAGGTTTCAAAATATTTACTAATCATTTCTTGCACTATTGATTAAATGAAATTTAAAAAAATAATAAGGAATAACACGGAATAAAACATTTTCGTCTCTGATAAAGATTTGATTATCAGGAATTTGCATGAAACATTTAATATGTGTAATGCAATATTTATTTATGCAAAGAGTTAAATTTACATTTTAACCTTATTTACTTTAAAGCCATTATTAATTATACCCAGCATAAAAAAGCATAAATTTATTATATTTTTTATATAAATACCAAATTAAATATAAATCTAAAAATATTGCAAAAAGTACCGACTATAATATGAAAAAAAGCATTTTTTTTAATTTTATTAAACTACGATATAATAAAAACATCAACGTTCGGTAGTTTATTTGAGTTCGAACAGACCTATGACACTCCCTGGGCGGGAAAAAGACGCGCATGTTTTACTGCGCTGACGTTTTCGGGATATGATCTATCACTTGTCATAAAGCCGGTTGAAAACTCGCCACCATGCGCAGGCAACTCATATTTCGTACACAAATAGAAACTTTTGTTTACATTTTATCGAAGTAGTTTTTGTAATACATTCACAGCTTGAAAACGGAAAATTCGTTAATTTGATAGTGGATTGAAATACCCCAAATACACTTCAGTGTGTGTTTTATCCTTATTGTTACGTATTATTGCTCGTTTTATTTAAGGACATTGGAATAAATAGAGTACTAGAAGTAATCAAGCTAAAAAGGTGTGTTTTAAAAAGAAAATACATTGCATTCGACTGATTTAAGTTTAATATGTTTTCGTGAAGTATTTCCAACATGCTAGTTACTTGAATGGTTGTAAATTGTAAGTGTATAAGTGATAGAAACTGATCAAGTGCTTTGTGTTTCCTTGTTTTTTTTTGTTGGTGTCCCAGCACAGTATTCCTAGCCAGCAGTAGTAGCAAAAACATTAACATTGTCTACCTTCAACCCATTTACATTTACATGATTTATCAACTAAAAGTAGAATACAATATTTCTCTGCAAAATGTAAACAATGCTACAAGGAAAATTGCTCATATATAAATTCAACAATTAAATCAAAATATAATATTTTTAAAGGACTTATATCAACTATTATGTTAATTATAAATATTTGTAACCAAATAATAGTTGTTTATTAATAAACCTGTTGCTACTCCGAAGAATATATTGTTTATTGTTATCAGGTATCAAAAATATGTGTACCTATAGAAATTTGTTGAAATATGTTCTATTGCTCTTAATATTTTTAATAGGTTCTTATTATGGTTGGAAATAAAAATCAACATTTTTTTATCCATCTATTTAACACTTATAAACATATGAAAATTTTAGGTTTCAAGGATACGTACCCTCTTAATTTTTTTACATTAGACACAAGTCCTGTGATGTTACACTAAATCGTGAATATGAGGTAAAGTTACAAAGCCTACACAGAACACGAGGCTAATAACCGTAGCAGTTGATGAAAAAAATAACGAACAGTTTAGATGAAAAGTGAAAAGCAACGTTTTTTCCCGAGAACATTAAAAAAATGGCATTGATAGGTGGGCCTTTTCATGATCGCTTCTCCCTCCTGGAGGTAGGTCCTAGAGGTCCTAATCCGACACGAATTCTAATCGCAAATTGATTGAATCTAATAGAATCAGATTGCAGATGTGATTACGAAAAATAATTTCAGAAATTTGCATTCAATATTGTAATCATTCATCATAAATTTTACAGATTAAAAAATAAAGTTAAATTGTGGATATTAAAAACCGATAGAACTGTATTTAGCAATATCGTTAATAATGATTAATAAATATTTTTATAGGTACCCTAAAAATATAATTACTAAGCATAGCATTATCTATCTATCTATCTATCTACCTATCGAATCTATCTATCTATCTATCTATCTATCTATCTATCTATCTATCTATTTATCTATCTATCTATCTATCTATCTATCTATCTATCTATCTATCTTTTTTTTTTTTTTTTTTTTTGTCGGGTGAGGAACATTTTATATGCTGGTTCCTGCGCTTGGGACACCAGGGCTCTCTGGGTGCAAGTCCCTGTTTACCCACTAAACCTCACCTCATATCCCTACCTTCCTTTTCTGGAACCGCTCTCGCATTACTTCGGAAAAGGAGGTTGTCTCTGGTATCTGGTTTTCTCAGTGTCTACTGTCTTCTTCTTTTGTCTCGAGAATCGATCGGACTGTACTGTAGACTCCTTTCCATCCTGCTTCAGAATCCAGTAAGCTGACTGTCAAATTTTCTGGGTTAAAGGTATACCCCATTGCATCTTCGAATAGTCTTCGTTGATGTTCCCACTTAGAGCATATAAATAGGGTGTGCTCCGCATCATCTATTTCTTGACAGTTATCTATCTGTCTATCTATCTGAATTAGGGCGTAGTTCAAAGCCCACTCGTACTGAAGCTCTAGGCTTATTGTACCCCTCACAGTTTCTACCACATCAGATTAATTTTCTTAATGAATTAAAGAATATGTCTGATGGGCGCTTTCGCGATTTCTTTAGGTTTCAGATATTGTACCCCGAAGTACCATTCCCGTTCCCATTTAAAGTTCCGACAGTGGCATATGTGAACAGGAGTTTCATTCTCCACTTTGTTCTGTACACAAATGCCCTACCTTTCTTTTATTTTTTATAGGTACCCTAAAAATATAATTACTAACCATAGAATTAACTTGTTGCAGATTGATTTAGCCTTTGGTTTGACGGGTGCATATCGCAGCGATAAACTCTGGAAATTAAAAATTGTTGATTTAGAAGATTTACAATCCGCTTTATTGGCTTACATTCCAACAACAAATACCAAAAGATCACGAGCATTTACTGTTGTTAAAGAAATTTTTAATTTTGATTAAAAATACGTTTGGCTGAATATATCATATTTTACATACATTTTGTATTGTCTAGAAAACCGTGGTCTTAGAAAAAAAATGGTATGCAACATGTGCGCAACGCACTTTTCTCACTCTCTTGATATGTGGCACAAACTTCTGTGCTCATGGGAAAAGAATCGCTTTGCGCACTTGTTGCACAAACTACTATTATTCAACTGGTCGAATCAATTTCGTTTTCTTAGAATTAACATTGACAGCGCCGACTTAATTAAGATGATTATTTTTAACTCTATAATATATCACCCAATGACAATCCAATCATCTTTTATTCCAACACACGCCAATCAAAACAAGCCGTATCTGAATACACTGCATGCTGCCTTAATTAAGTAGTTTTACTTAAAAATGGGAAATAAATAGCAGTTATTTTTGAATGAGTAAAATTTCTGGTCCTTGGTTAATATTCTCAGAAGCTTTATGAAATGATTCGTATTGGAAAATAAGCACTTACTGGTACAAATTTTTAAATAAACACAATCTAGTAATTTTATAAACGAATTATTGAATATATTATGCTTTTAGTATACAGGGAGTATCGTGGATACGCGGCTGCTTCGTCTAGAAATATAAAAGTACTTTGAATTTTCTAGAAGGCAAAAATATAGAAACACAGTAAAAATATAAAAACATTATTTGAGAACTATCTAGAAATAAAAGAAAAATACAAAAATGTATTTTTAAATTATTTATTGAATTTATTATAAGTATTTATTCATTCATTTTTGATAGTACCGTAGCGTTTAATGTTTCGAGAAATACGGTTTACACCATCCTTGTTCACATGTGAACCCCTTCACACAATCTTTTTGGCTCTTGCAACGAGTAGGGTCAGCTGAAAAAATATTAATAATTAAATGACCGCTTGAATTATGTCATTTATTTAACTTATTAAAAGTAAAATAAAATTATTGTTCTAGTTTCTAGAGAGTTGTAGTTGTAGATGTATAAAGACAGATTGAAAAGGAATGTAGGTAATCAATTTTTAAACGGTTTAACTTAAAAATAATTAGTCGGGTGTTTTCAGCATTAAACTATTATTATAAGGACTCTATAAATGATTAAAGAAATTAGAAACAAAAACAATATATTTTTAAATTATTAACTTATCTATCGAAAAAAACCAAGATGTAAAAAACGCCATTAAGGTTTAATGCAGCATTTCTTAAAAATAAACAAACTGTAGTGGATTAAAAAAATTGAACTAATAGGGATAGTTAAACATCTCAGAAACTTGACCTGATATTTTAGATTTAAAAATTTTCTTAGATTGAACAATTCAATTAAAAAAATGGCACTAATTTACAAAAAGAACAAAATAAGATAGAGTAGTCGTTTTAGTTTTATCTTACCATTTGCTATCCCATTAGCACTGAAAACAATAGATATTAATAGAATTAAAAAATATACTGAACAATATTTCATGTCTTTACACTTGTATTAAAAAAGTTTTTCAGTTTGAAAGTATTTTTGATGATGAGGGTTTATTTATTTATTTATATAGGTATATTAAGTAATTATTATTCGCAAGATTTGTGATTACTGTTCAACTATTTTGCATAGGTGAAATTTTAATTTATTTATACAATTAGGCAAGGAATTTTCATTATTTATTTGGTTATTCAACAGAAATTTAAGAACGGGACAATCCTGTGTATTAAAACCATATGTGTAGATCAAAAGTTAAATCGACTGATTTCCGAATATATACTATTTAAAAATCTAATTTTTGGCCAAAAAAAGGTCTGACTTATAACTGATAAATTTATTGTTTTCAATAAAAACAACTCAATTTTATTTAATCTCAAATGTGTTAAAAGTGTGCATAAAATTATTTTAACCTCAATTTCAAACAAATAAGGAAACATAAATAGTGTGGGTAAATTGTTCGCAGTAACATAGCCCAAAAAAAGAAAAGAAGAAGAACATAAATAGTAAGATGACCTAAGTGCAACGTTTACCTACAATTTAGTTCACTCAGTATATTAAAATATTGCATATTTTCCAAAATCAGTCAATTTGAAATTTATAAGTCACTTTCTTTGGAAAGCCATGACAAATCAAATAAAATTGCTATTTAGACACAAAATTGCGTCTAAGTCAAATTAAAATTTTGATCGATACATTAGTTCATACACAGTACTAAAGATGGTGGTATAAATGTAGTAATTATTTTGGAGTTTTCCAGTGAACTGTTTCAGTGCGTTCTGAGCTCCGAGCAATTCCTCGGAGGTTCTGAGTGTATTCTAACTTTCCTCTTCTCCATATCGATGAACATGGACACAAATATGCTCGGTGAATACCAATGAACTGGAGTGGGGTAGAATGCTTGTCAATAGGCTTGAGATGCGACTCTATGGGCGAAGACAGGTTATTTTTCATCTCACTCGGAAGTATTTATAACAACCATTTTCTATTTCACTTTGTTATTGTTTAATCCACCATTGAACAATAACAATGTGAAACAGGAAATGGTTATTTTAAATACTCCCGAGTGAGATGAGAAATAAAAATGGCTGCGCCCATAGAGTCGCATCTTGTTCTATTGCACATTGGCTTTCAACCCCACTCCAGTTCATGGGTGAATACTGCCAGTTTCATTGAAAAACGCTATTAACATTCGTTATTAAATATAACGTTGTATGAAGATATTCTAGTAGGATAACCTATGAAGACTAGAGAGAAGGAGGCGAATCGGCAATAGTCAAATTTCAAATTTCCGTCCTTTTTTTTATAAAGTTCGCGAAATTGACCGTAGTCGGCATGTTTAATGAATTAATGAGAGCGCAGTCTATTTTCTACGTAAGTCAATGTAAACTAAAGTGATTTTTTAAAAAATTGATGAAAAGAATTAAAATAATGTGAAAAAAAGTACCTAAGTACAAATAACATGAGTGACAAAAAACATCAAAGCAAGATTTACGTCGTTTCAGATTGTAAAACAGGATAAAAATCAAATGTAAAACTGAAGAAAACACAAGAAGAAATCAATTCAATGTCTTTTTAAAGCTTTTAATGTAAGTAAAATAATGTATTCATGTCTAAATATAATATTTATTGTAAACTAGTCACAATATGTATCTTACCAAGTGTAGTTTATTTTATTATAAGTTTCTATAATATAAAATTTTACAGTTATAGATGCTGACTTACAAACAACAATAATTATGCATTAAATTTAATTTACCAGAAAAGAAAATTTATTTTTTATAGTCTTAATGTTAGATAAAGAGTTGCTACTGTTATTTTTTTTTTGGATCTCAATTGTGTCATTGTAAATGTTTTTTATAGGATACTAAACGTTTAGAACAGTGGCAGCATATATATCGTTCCTAGTGCCGATAAAGCACTTTCTAGAGAAGATGCTGTTTTATACTTTTTAGAAGATATCAAATATTATGAGACTGTTTTTACTGATGATACTGTTAGCAAAATAAAAAGAGGAAAGCTGAAATTAAAGGATGAGGTAATACCATGTACATTCCCAAATTTCCCTTTATACTTGTATTACAACAATAAAAAATCGGTTAACTGTGTTTTATTTTACTCTTAAAACCTATATATTGGTTCAATTAAAAAAAAAATTGTCACAAAATTGTACTTATCAAATTTCAGCAATTAAAAAACCTTTTCGAATTTGGTCATACATACCTAATTTGTATTTAATATAGATAAAATTAAATTATTTATTAATTAAAACATGCAAGACTTATTTAGAAGTAAATACAACAGTATGTTCTGTGCTTTATTTAGCTGTAAACAAGTATATTTTTATTATTTTGACAAAATTATGTATAATTCCCATAAGACGCCATGTATTTTGAACAACGTATGCAGTACCAGCGCCCATGCAATTAATTATAGAAGCTCAATTAGCATGCGTTTTTTGGAACCGTATTTTAAGTATGCCGATTCGTCTCCTTATTTCTAGTCTTCATAGGATAACCTTATGGAAAGATCATTGGATGATGATGGACATAGAATGTAGAATTCTCGACTAATTGTTGTTTCAGAATAACGGAAATTAACGTAGCGCACTCATCCTTAGATTTAAAATTCGGCCCTGCATGATTTCGGTTTTGGTTCAGACGTGAAGTAAGACTTTTTGCCATTAGAAGGTCACTGTTAGTCCAGTTGCTTCCCTATTTTGTGAGGTTTTGTTAGTTTTAAACATTAATAAATCAACACGTAATGAAGCAAATTTTAAAATTTTTTGCACGGTTGAATAGAGAATAAAACCCCCTTTCAAATGAGCTATCACTCACTACCCTATGCCATTTAAATTTTTCGAAAGGGTTGCTACCCTCCAGTAAGGGACGAAATTAAGGGTAAAGTAATCATGCAAAAATGTACTTTGTAGAAATCAAACATCGACTTGTCTCGGCGATTTTCCTAACAAGACTCCAGTAACGAGTTAGTTAGGGGGGGTAAGACTTATGATGCTCACTGTATAGTACAAAATTAAACAAAAATATCACAATATTCATTTTTTCTTTAAAAACGTCCCAAAAAAATGTGAATATTTATTATTGGAGTTTACATCGTTATGCTAAAACAATACTAGAACAACTTAAATAATGTGGATTTTGACTATTTTGAGTTATGCAGATCATTATGATCTAAAAAAATGTTTTTCTGGTGCTATAGTCAGGTATAAAAATATTCATTTATTTAAACACAGTTGCAAGATACATTTTATTTAGTTTTTAAGTTAAAACCTATTAGGACATCCTAAAATGACTTTTTTCGATTGATGTGAGATTATTAATTATTCTACATTGTTGTTGGTGAAATAGGATATATTAAGATGTCTTACTGTTTTCTCTGATTATCTAAACAGTTAGAACAGTATACAAAGACTGTTATAACAAAAAAGAGATATGGGTACCTTTACTTAAACACACAATTAATCAGTTCAATTTTACGATAATTTAAAGCAGAAATCCAGAAAACTTTAAAAATGTGTTTAAATGTGTTTTTACTATAATAACAAGGACATAATTATTAAAAAAACTTGGCACATTAACATTGACTATAGGTTTTTATAATATATTATACAAATAAATCACAACGAACGAAAGTTAAGTACAATGATGACATTAAAAGTTGAGTTTCTCGAAATACTTTTTTTAAATTATCTCAGTACCTACCTAGTATTTTTCTAGCACAATGATATTATATGGATGTGCATTGTGTGATATCTTATATTTTAGAAATAAAATGATATATTTTTTTGCAGGTTTCTGTTAACAACGATTCCAAGAACTTTTGAAAATATTATTAAAACGGCCTTTGCAAATATAATTCTCAATTAAGAGCTTTTGATCTAACATAAAATTTTTATTCTCCATAAGGTTACAGCTTCCTAAGAAGAAAATTTAACAAGACTTACCAGACCCAAAATATCAAAATTTTACCAACCAATTGATGGTTCTACTGGTTTTCATAGGAAAATTCTCCTCGAAACTACTAAAAGAAAAGTGGCAGAGGCAACCGAAGAAGACAAAAAAGTCTTTTGCAAAACAAAAACTAGAAATTTGTTTAAGAATCTAATTATTGTTTGAAGTTTTACCATTTTTGATAACGATTTAAGATTATGAAGTTCTATTATGTACGAGTATTTTACTCTTTGATAACCTATGTTTAAATTTTTATTAGGACCAAAATAAATTATAATTTTCATTTCAACTACAAAAACCCACATAATATTAAAAAGGGGAAAAACGTTAGATTAGTTATGTTCAGGAATAAACATTTCGACTAAAAATATGTTACTTTTAGAAGGTATGTTATTAACTTTCTATTTGTACTTGTATTAATTTATATCATTTTATTATCTGTTTTATTTTCAAATTGATTTTGATATTAATCTTATCTATTTATATATTTTTATATTCATATATATGTTTTTTTATTGAAACAAACGTTTATTAGCTTATTAAATATAATGAATTCATGTTGTTTTATTATATGCTTGTATGAATGATTACTTTTATTTCTTTTTAAAAATGTATTTCGAAGATAAAGCCGAAACGGTGAGTGAGAATACAAAATTAGACGAAAGTGACGATATTTACTGGAGCTTTCATCTACACGCTCCTTTTTCTAGCCATCTACATCTGAGCCAGCAAGATTTGTCATCCCTCCATCCTTACATTCTCCAGATTTACAGAGAAAACGCCGTTCTCTTTAACATATCCAGACCTTCTTTGACGGGGACTATACCACTACATTATCAGCTTTATTTGTTATGCTAAGCATTTTAAATGCATTCGCAATTGCTCATTCTGACCTCTTCTCTTGTAGATTCATTCCGTACTCAGTTTCTTATTGTTAGTTACGTTTCCACGGTGTGTGTTATTATTATTATTATTATTATTATGTCGTTAAAGTTCCGACGTGACGTATCCTGTGGCTCCGACCCCACAGGGCGTTACGCGGGTGGCCTATCGTTAAGACGATCACTCCTCGTGTCCGCTCGGTCAGTGATCGTCAGCCAAACTCATTTGCCTCAAAAGACGCATTGAACCGATAACGACGGCTTTTTGCATGTTCATCACTAGATGTTCGAGCGATGCACGGCATGCCGGTATTTTCCTCAGCTCTAGTAAGATATTGTCCTTAGTCCCTCCAAGAACGCCAATTATAAGGACTACAAAATATACGGTGTACTCAGGATATAAAATGCGCAATTAGCCAAGCAGTTCTACATATTTGGCCCGCTTTTCCCTCTCCTTAAGTTCGATGTTTGTTTCTGCCGGAGCGGAAAACTCAATGACGTACATTAATTTTTTTTGCTTGTCCAGCAAGTCTATGTCTGGTTTTTTCGCCTGAAGGCGTGTTGTAGTAGGAAAAGCGTTGTTCCAATAAATTCGGCAGTTATCATTTTCCACTACTCTCTCAATTTCCCCTGCAGCATAAGGTAGCACTGGTGTTTCATCCATACCGTAGAAATGTCGCAGATGATAATATAGCACCCGAAGAGCCGCGTTGTGCCGGTAAATATAGCTAGAAACAGCATGCACAGGACAAGCTGACAATAAGTGCATACGTGTTTCAGGATGCTGGCGACAGGTTCTACATCTTACGCCGACAACTTCATTATTATTATTTATTATTATTATTATTATTATTATTATTATTATTATTATTATTATTATTATTATTATTATTATTATTATTATTATTATTATTATTATTATTATTATTATTATTATTATTATTATTATTATTATTATTATTATTATTATTATTATTATTATTATTATTATTATTATTATTATTATTATTATTATTATTATTATTATTATTATTATTATTATTATTATTATTATTATTATTATTATTATTATTATTATTATTATTATTATTATTATTATTATTATTATTATTATTATTATTATTATTATTATTATTATTATTATTATTATTATTATTATTATTATTATTATTATTATTATTCTAAAATTAAAATAAAATACATATTCTATTTTAAAAATATGTCAGGCAAAAATGTAACATCCTGTATATCCAAAAATATTTTTAAAATATGTATTTTTCAAATCCATATAACTTTTCTTTAAAACATGTTTGCGTGTCTTTAACACAAATTAAAATATTGAACAATTACGCACTAATGGGACATACACATGGGTAGATACACATAGCAGTCGTGTAAACTTAGAAATAAGATTCCTTATAAAGATAAAATATTATTCAGAAGAAGAAAGCCAAGTCATACAATGATGACAGGTCATTCGGATTCAAATTACACCGGAATGCAATAAAGTTCCTTCCCTTTCCTGCATTTCACCATTGGTTGAAATATAAACCACTTTAAAATGATATTGTGAAATTATCGTATATATCGATAATATGGCAACGTGGCCTAACACTTTTTCATACACAGGGAAAATAAATCGATAATGTTGTAGTTGGAACCAAGGAGACAAATATATATGAAAATCACGAAACAATAAAAGACGGCATACAGCTGTATCACTGATTCAAAAATTGGGTCCTCTAAACAAACATTTACATATTAAAACCATCTCTAAAACAGAGTAGCTACATTGTTTTTTATAATGACATCTTCTTAAAAATAGATGAACTACACAGTTACAGGAATTCATAGAAAATCTCTAATTTGACAAATAAATTTATCAATTATTTGTTAATCGTATTTCCACTTAGATTTGAAAAATACGCAATAAAGTTTAAAAATATTTTGGCGGGATACTTGGAAAAATATGTAAAATGAAATCTCCTACTTTTTAGCTCTGGTTTTAAAATCACTTTTTATGATTTTTTTTACATTCATTGTATAAACAGGACAAATAAAAAATAGGAAATTTAATTCTCCAAACCTTATACTTTAAGATGGTAGAAGATTAATTTTAATGTATTTAGCGGGATTTAAATGCAACCGGAAATGGTGAACCCTTGCTTCTTTAATGAAAAATACAGTCATACTGCGGCCTTAAAGCAGAATATGATTGGAACAAGCAAAATAAAAGAAGTCATATGAAAGTTATATGGCTAGATAACAATATATTTTCATTTTATTTTATATAAATTAGTTTTCCCTTGTATAAGAGGCTGTAGCCCTACACTCCTTACAGACAAGCCACTAGTGATTATTCACATCTGAAATCTAGATTTAGAATTGGTAGTAAATTAATGTTATTATAAAAATATCTCGAATTTTCTTTGAGGTTTTATAAATATGCTAATTATTATTCTTGTTGGGTACAATTTGACATAAAAAAAACTTTTATCCAACTGGTGGAATCAATTTAATCACTTCTTGAGAATGGAGTGTTGTATATTTTATCAAGAAATTAATAAGAATTAACATTGACGGCGACAATTTAATTGGTAGCGCTAGGTGGCGTTGTCATCTTACTTTAGACGAATCAATAATCGATAGGTTTCAAAATATTTACTAATCATTTCTTGCACTATTGATTAAATGAAATTTAAAAAAATAATAAGGAATAACACGGAATAAAACATTTTCGTCTCTGATAAAGATTTGATTATCAGGAATTTGCATGAAACATTTAATATGTGTAATGCAATATTTATTTATGCAAAGAGTTAAATTTACATTTTAACCTTATTTACTTTAAAGCCATTATTAATTATACCAGTATAAAAAAGCATAAATTTATTATATTTTTTATATAAATACCAAATTAATTATAAATCTAAAAATATTGCACAAAGTACCGACTATAACATGAAAAAAAGCATTTTTTTTTAAATTTTATTAAACTACGATATAATAAAAACATCAACGTTCGGTAGTTTATTTGAGTTCGAACAGACCTATGACACTCCCTGGGCGGGAAAAAGACGCGCATGTTTTACTGCGCTGACGTTTTCGGGATATGATCTATCACTTGTCATAAAGCCGATTAAAAACTCGCTACCATGCGCAGGCAACTCTTATTTCGTACACAAATAGAAATTTTTGTTTACATTTTATCGAAGTAGTTTTTGTAATACATTCACAGCTTGAAAACGGAAAATTCGTTAATTTAATAGTGGATTGAAATACCCCAAATACACTTCAGTGTGTGTTTTATCCTTATTGTTACGTATTATTGCTCGTTTTATTTAAGGACATTGGAATAAATAGAGTACTAGAAGTAATCAAGCTAAAAAGGTGTGTTTTAAAAAGAAAATACATTGCATTCGACTGATTTAAGTTTAATATGTTTTCGTGAAGTATTTCCAACATGCTAGTTACTTGAATGGTTGTAAATTGTAAGTGTATAAGTGATAGAAACTGATCTAGTGCTTTGTGCTTCTTTGTTTTTTTTTGTTGGTGTCCCAGCACAGTATTCCTAGCCAGCAGTAGTAGCAAAAACATTAACATTGTCTACCTTCAACCCATTTACATGTACATGATTTATCAACTAAAAGCAGAATACAATATTTCTCTGCAAAATGTAAACAACGCTACAAGGAAAATTGCTCATATATAAATTCAACAATTAAATCAAAATATAATATTTTTAAAGGACTTATATCAACTATTATGTTAATTATAAATATTTGTAACCAAATAATAGTTGTGTATTAATAAACCTGTTGCTACTCCGAAGAATATATTGTTTATTGTTATCAGGTATTAAAAATATGTGTACCTATAGAAATTTGTTGAAATATGTTCTATTGCTCTTAATATTTTTAATAGGTTCTTATTATGGTTGGAAATAAAAATCAACATTTTTTTATCCATCTATTTAACACTTATAAACATGAAAATTTTAGGTTGTAAGGATCCGTACCCTCTTAATTTTTTTACATTAGACACAAGTCCTGTGATGTTACACTAAATCGTGAATATGAGGTAAAGTTACAAAGCCTACACAGAACACGAGGCTAATAACCGTAGCAGTTGATGAAAAAAATAACGAACAGTTTAGATGAAAAGTAAAAAGCAACGTTTTTTCCCGAGAACATTAAAAAAATGGTATTGATAGGTGGGATTTTTCATGATCGCTTCTCCCTCCTGGAGGTAGGTCCTAGAGGTCCTAATCCGACACGACTTCTAATCGCAAATAGTTTGAATCTTATAGAATCAGATTGCAGATGTGATTACGAAGAATAATTTCAGAAATTTGCATTCAATATTGTAATTATTCATCATAAATTTTACTGATTTAAAAATAAAGTTAAGTTGTGGATATTAAAAACTGATAGAACTGTATTTAGCAATATCGTTAATAATGATTAATAAATATTTTTATAGGTACCCTAAAAATATAATTACTAACCATAGCATTATCTATCTATCTATCTATCTATCTATCTATCTTCTTTTTTTTTTTTTTTTTTTTTTTTTTTTTTTTTTTTTTTTTTTTTTTTTTTTTTTGGAGGAGGAATCTTCTAAAGACGCCGCTGTTTCCGTGAACAGCGGGAGTGTAGGATTCCAGCAGACGCGCATGCCTACCCACTAAACCTCCCCCTTTTCGCCAAGCAGGTATCCTGGGACTGTCGTTAGACATTACTTCAGAATACCGGGCTGTCCTTTTTCTTTAATATCTGTGTTTTGTCTGTATTTCATCATTGGAACTGCCTTTCCTCCTCTTCTTTTATTTTCATAACTAGTTTTATAAATGTGTGTATTTTCTTCCATTTTTTTACGTTTTCTGTCATTTCCCTTGTAACAGTTTCCACTTCCAATCTGCTTCCGTAGTCTATTTCAAATTGTAACCGTTCTCTTTCCCATCTCTTGCAGACAAAGACTGTATGAGCAGGACTATTGACCTCTCCGCAGTAAAGACATATCTCATCTGTCGCTTTCCCTATACGAAATGTGTATGTTCGGAATGAACCATGTCCCGTGAAAAACTGAGTTAGGTAATACTCTGTCATTTTATGTCGACATTCCAGCCACGATTTGATGTCTGGGATTAATGTTTTGGTCCATTGTGCCACATCTCTTGTATTATCCCACCGTTGTTGCCATTGAGTAACTGATCTAGCCCTCGCACGAGACTTAGCTTCTTCTAGTATATCACGATCAATATCGTGTGTGCGTATTCGCTCCTCAATCAGTAGGTCTATAGGCAGTACGCCGGCGAGAACTTGTAGAGCTTTTGTCGAGGTCGTTCTGTAAGCTGATGTAACTCTCAGCAATGTCTTCCTTTGGATTGTTTCCACCATTCTCCTGTATTTTTTTTGATGCATTGCGTTTCTCCATACCGGTGCCCCATAGAGGACTATTGATTGAACAACTCCTGCTAGGACTTTCCGTTTTTCCGATGATGGTCCTCCTATATTTGGCAATATTTTTATTAGATTTGTTATGCTTTCGTCTGCTCTTTTAACTGTGCGTTTAATGTGTTCGGTAAAATTCAGTTTCTCATCTAACCAGATACCTAAATATTTAACCTGCTTTTGAGGGACGATCACAAGACCGTCGATCATAAAACTGATATTTTCCCTTGCTCTAGGACCTTTTATAATTACCGCCTCTGTCTTATGAGGGGCTAGGTTCAGGAAATTGTCATCCATCCACCTCTGAATTGTCCTCATCGATATATCAGCAGCTAGAGATAAATTTTTTTTAGTCTCCGATTCTACCAGCACCGCCAGATCGTCTGCGTATGCAATAGTTTTGCAATTCTCCGGTAACTCGATGTGTAGAACGCCGTCGTACAATACGTTCCAGAGGGTTGGTCCAAGGACCGAGCCCTGCGGAACCCCCATTGAGACTCCTAAGACGTTTTGTTCGTTAAGTTCAATTGCTCTTCCACAAAAGTAGTTCTCAATGATATTCACTAAATAACCACTGATGCCCAGGCCTTTCAATCTAGCTACTATTAGACTCCACCTAGCTGTGTTAAATGCATTCTTGACATCCAGTAATATAAGCACACACCATTTCTTGTTGGATCGCATAACCGCGTCTGTCAACCACATGATGGCCTGAATTGTGGACCGACCCTTGCGGAAGCCGAACTGAGTTTCTGATAGACCTCTGGTAATCTCCAGCTCCTTCATAATCCGTTCTCTGATTAATGCTTCATATAGTTTTCCCATCGTATCTAATAAACATATTGGCCTATATGATAAAGCACTTTCCATGTTGTCCGTTTTAGCCTTAGGAATTAGCACCACTCTTGCGCGTTTCCATTGCGGAGGAAATCGCTGGAGTTCAAGCAAGTTATTCATTAACTTAAGCATTACATAAGGGGCAGCTTTTACTGCTTCTTTAACGGTTTCTGGACGAATATTGTCTATACCTGCAGCTTTTCCCGCTTTCAGGCTGTTACTTGCAGTTGTCAATTCATCAAGTGAGAAAGGAGTAACTTCCTGGATTACGTTGTTTCTGTCCCATATATCTATTTCATTTGGAAAAAGCTCCGATATAATTTCCATTTTCCTTTCTTTACTTATATTGTAAGGCACCGCTTGAACTTTTAAATGTCTCATAACCAGCTTGTACCCTTGTCCCCAGATATCCTGTTCTAATTCATTACAGAGTTCTTTCCACAGTTCCCTTTTTGAGGTATTTATCAGTCGTTTTAGCTCTTTCCTAACGATCCTATATTCCAGTTGTAGCCCCTCAGTTTCGTCATCCTGGTTTCTTCTTGATCTTGTTAGCCTGCGTCTAATCGCGTTACATTGACTTCTTTTTAACTCTATGTCACTATTCCACCAGTAGGGCATCTCTCGTGTGTTATTTCTAGGCCTTAGCTCGCAGTTTGCTTGGGTATTCTTGAGAATGCAGGTAATTGCATTTATGTCCGGTGCGGGGGGTTCATGTAGTTTAACTTGAAGTGCCTCTTTTTGTTTGGACTTGTCTAATGTCTTTTTGCCGCTTCTACTTTTCTGAAGTTTGGTTTGTTTGGATGTCATAATATCAAAGATTATATATCTATGGAGGCTTAGTGATTCTTCAGTCAATGTCCGCCAGTTCTGGATTTGTTTTGTAATTTTATTGGTAGCCATGGTCACATCAATAAAACTTTTGCTTTCGGCCCTGACGAAAGTAGGTATATTTCCTCTATTGATGACTGCAAGATTTAGAGTGGCAATCCATTCTGCTATGTATGCGCCCCGCGCGTCTTCAGTTGGAGATCCCCATAATGAAGATTTTGCGTTAAAGTTTCCCAATATAATAGCCTCTCTATGCTGAGCCATGATGCGTTCCATAATGTTATCAATATCCTTTTTATATATATCGTTGGTAATATTAGGAGAAATATAACAGCAGTATATATCAAATTTTTTTAAACGTAAACATACAGCTCCATTAAGTTTGGTAAAACCTGTAACTCCTATGTTTTTATTGCGACAAAAAACTCCTACATCCTCCCTATTATCTCCGATCCATGCAGCTTTTTTAAGAATATTCTTATTGGGTTCGCTAATTAGGATTAAGTCGATGTTTTCCTTGTCTGCGGTAGCAAACGCTAGATCATGTGCAGCTCGCGCCCTTCCGAGATTTACCTGCAGCGCCTTTAAAGTGATGGCGTCATCCATTTCTAAAATTTAGTTAGATTTAGCCATAGGCCCTCTCCTCTTATTTACCCCTGCGGATTTTTCCTCTATTAACGCCCTAAATGCAGGACATTTTATTTGATCGTTTCTGTGGCCCTCTATCTTACATGTCAAACAATAAGGGTTTTCTTTACAATCACTTGCCTTATGGGACTCTTTACCGCAGTTTCTACACAGATTCGCTTTATCTTCGCCCTTACACTCTTTCGTGTGATGTCCATATTCTAGACATCTATAGCACCTCATAAAGGAATAACGTTCTCTTAGGCGGCAGTTTATCCAGCCTATTTTTATCCTGCCATCATGTGTAATTCTCTTTGCGAGGTCCTTTCCTTGTACAGCTACCGTGGCAGCTTGTCCCCCGTTTCGGTTCGGTCTAAGTGACTTTACAGTTACAAATTTTTTATTTTCAGGGCCTATTACTCTCGCTATTGATTCCAGGATTTCTTCGGCTTGCGTAATCGCGTCTAGGTCATTAATATGTATCAGTGTTTCTTGCTTGTGCACTCTTATTTCGGTCGCATTCACTTTTTTTTGAATCTCGTCCTTAAGGATATTTGCTTCATTTTTGCCACCTTCAAGCTCGAACATCAGATCACCTTTTGCAGTCTTTTTAATATTTCTTATATTGAGTCCCATGTTGTTTACATTGACTTTGTTTTTAATGTCTCTTAACATATCTGCGTATGATTTACCTTCGCACTTAACAACCATCCTTTCCGGTCCAGGTCTGAAGGTTCGCTTGGTTGGTTCCTTCGGTATTGTTCCCATCATTATAACATCCATGTTGCTACCACCGAAAACATATTCAAAAATTTTTCTAGGATTCTCATTTTGCATACCGCCGTTGATGACCACGTGGATGCTGCTGGTCGGATGAATTTCCATAGCGTCTTTTAAGCTTCTCACCTGTGTATATAGTTTCTCTAAACTTTTTGTTTCTTCGTCTATCGTTCCCCATGGTACAGTGTACACAGCACGGACTTTTTCAGATTCTTCCTTGTTTTTATTAATGGTTTTGGTTGAATTTAGGATAAAATCAACTTTGTCGTCACTTTCTTTAATTAAGTTGGCTAACTCAGGGAGAATCAGCTCTAGCGTTCCCATCGTTTTGTCCATTTTTAAGTTCTGCGGGTCTACAATTACAGCAATGTCACCTTCTTTATTGAGCGAAGATACGTTTGTGTCGTCTATTTTTGTACACTTAAATACTTCTTCTGGCCAGGCTTCCTTTAATACTTGAGAGATTTCATTAAATCCCTTATCTTCCCTAAGAGTGTCTTTTATTGTTGCAATCATGACGTTTTTAGAAATTTCTAGTTCCTTTTCCAGTTCACTTTCTGTTACTTGAGTGCCAATTGTTGACATCTCTCTTTTTGGCATAGATTCTACTTGTTTTTCGGGGCATGATTTTTTAGCCTGCATACCAGCATTTTCTATACAGTCAGTAGCTTCGTCGAGCCACGTTTTAAATTCCTCGTTCTGTAGTTCTCTAGCACAGAGGCTCATAGTTCTAGAAATATCACATATTTCTTTTTTAGGTTTATACGCTCCTTTTACTACTACGTTAAGAAGATTTATCTGTTTAAATAACCTTTCCAAGTGTTTTTTAAATACTTCCCCACTCCTTTTATTGTCTTTTCTATCCTTGTCCGGTGTGATGTCTGCTCTCTTTCTTTTCTGGTGCTGTTCTATCTCCTCTGACTCTTCAACAAGCTTCTTAGCTATGTCCGAGTCAAAATCTGGTACCGAGGTAGACCTCGATCTAGTTGGGTTCTCCGCCAAAATGTCCGTTATGTTTGAAAATTCCTCACTTGGAAATTCTTCACCGCCTCCTGAGGCCTCCTGATCTCTGTCCAGAGGAGGAGTTCTTTTTAAGGAGTCTCTTCTTTTGAAGGGATCCGAATCATTCGCCTCTTCGTTTTTTTTTGGTTCTACTTGTGTTTGCTCTAGTTTCTCCATATATATCCCACGAGTAGCTAGGGAAATAAGGGTCCATCCCTGCAGAGCCCCGCTTGCAGGGATAAGTCTTCTTACTCCGGGACGTCGACTGGTATCCCGAAGGCTCCGTTTGTGACCACCTCCGCGTGGCCATTCACGATTCGGCACGGGTCGCGTAACACCTTGGGTTTCGGATTTTTTAACGCTGGTTTTCTCCATCGAGTTTTCTGTTGGGGTTTCTGTCCCTTAGCCGTCGGTCCCCGTTTTGTGGCGCCGGGAACTCGCCATTCGCCCTCCCGTTTCAGGGTCGGACTTGCCGGTTTGCCTTGTTAGCGGGGCAGATGTTCTTCAACTGGTATTTGTTGGTGTCACCTAGTCGGCATCAGTGACCCCACCAGTGCCCAACCGGCCATTTTGAGCTGTTTCTCGGCTTCGCTACCCATTCCCGTCCCGTTGGGCTCGAGAACGGAGAGCTACTGAGCCACTCCACCACGGCAAGGTCTTACAGCTCCTAGGAGTGGATCTATCTATCTATCTATCTATCTATCTATCTATCTGTCTATCTATCTATATATATATCTATCTTTTTTTTTTTTTTTTTTTTTTTTTTTTTTTTTTTTTTTTTTTTTTTTTTGGGTGAGGAATATTTTATATGCCGGCCCCTGCGCTTGGGACACCAGGGCTCTCTGTGTGCAAGTCCCTGTTTACCCACTAAACCTCACCTCATATCCCTACCTTCCTTTTCTGGAACCGCTCTCGCATTACTTCGGAAAAGGAGGTTGTCTCTGGTATCTGGTTTTCTCAGTGTATACTGCCTTCTTCTTTTGTCTCGAGAATCGATTGGACTGTACTGTAGACTGCTTTCCATCCTGCTTTAGAATCCAGTAAGCTGACTGTCAAATTTTCTGGGTTAAAGGTATATCCCATTGCATCTTCGAATAGTCTTCGTTGATGTTCCCACTTAGAGCATATAAATAGGGTGTGTTCCGCATCATCTATTTCTTGGCAGTAATCTATCTATCTATCTATCTATCTATCTATATATCTATCTGAATTAGGGCGTAGTTCAAAGCCCACTCGTACTGAAGCTCTAGGCTTATTGTACCCCTCACAGTTTCTACCACATCAGATTAATTTTCTTAATGAATTAAAGAATATGTATGATGGGCGCTTTCGCGATTTCTTTAGGTTTCAGATATTGTACCCCGAAGTACCATTCCCGTTCCCATTTAAAGTTCCGACAGTGGCATAATATGTGAACAGGAGTTTCATTCTCCACTTTGTTCTGTACACAAATGCCCTACCTTTCTTTTATTTTTTATAGGTACCCTAAAAATATAATTACTAACCATAGAATTAACTTGTTGCTGATTGTTTTAGCCTTTGGTTTGACGGGTGCATATCGCAGCGATAAACTCTGGAAATTAAAAATTGTTGATTTAGAAGATTTACAATCCGCTTTATTGGCTTACATTCCAACAACAAATACCCAAAGATCACGAGCATTTACTGTTGTTAAAGAAATTTTTAATTTATATTAAAAATACGTTTGGCTGAATATATCATATTTTACATACATTTTGTATTGTCTAGAAAACCGTGATCTTAGAAAAAAAATGGTATGCAACATGTGCGCAACGCACTTTTCTCACTCTCTTGATATGTGGCACAAACTTTTGTGCTCATGGGAAAAGAATCGCTTTGCGCACTTGTTACACAAACTACTATTATTCAACTGGTCGAATCAATTTCGTTTTCTTAGAATTAACATTGACAGCGCCGACTTAATTAAGATGATTATTTTTAACTCTATAATATATCACCCAATGACAATCCAATCACCTTTTATTCCAACACACGCCAATCAAAACAAGCCGTATCTGAATATACTGCATGCTGCCTTAATTAAGTAGTTTTACTTAAAAATGGGAAATAAATAGCAGTTATTTTTGAATGAGTAAAATTTCTGGTCCTTGGTTAATATTCTCAGAAGCTTTATGAAATGATTCGTATTGGAAAATAAGCACTTACTGGTACAAATTTTTAAATAAACACAATCTAGTAATTTTATAAACGGATTATTGAATATATTATGCTTTTAGTATACAGGGAGTATAGTGGATACGCGGCTGCTTTGTCTAGAAATATAAAAGTACTTTGAATTTTCTAGAAGGCAAAAATATAGAAACACAGTAAAAATATAAAAACATTATTTGAGAACTATCTAGAAATAAAAGAAAAATACAAAAATGTATTTTTAAATTATTTATTGAATTTATTATAAGTATTTATTCATTCATTTTTGATAGTACCGTAGCGTTTAATGTTTCGAGAAATACGGTTTACACCATCCTTGTTCACATGTGAACCCCTTCACACAATCTTTTTGGCTCTTGCAACGAGTAGGGTCAGCTGAAAAAATATTAATAATTAAATGACCGCTTGAATTATGTCATTTATTTAACTTATTAAAAGTAAAATAAAATTATTGTTCTAGTTTCTAGAGAGTTGTAGTTGTAGATGTATAAAGACAGATTGAAAAGGAATGTAGGTAATCAATTTTTAAACGGTTTAACTTAAAAATAATTAGTCGGGTGTTTTCAGCATTAAACTATTATTATAAGGACTCTATAAATGATTAAAGAAATTAGAAACAAAAACAATATATTTTTAAATTATTAACTTATCTATCGAAAAAAACCAAGATGTAAAAAACGCCATTAAGGTTTAATGCAGCATTTCTTAAAAATAAACAAACTGTAGTGGATTAAAAAAATTGAACTAATAGGGATAGTTAAACATCTCAGAAACTTGACCTGATATTTTAGATTTAAAAATTTTCTTAGATTGAACAATTCAATTAAAAAAATGGCACTAATTTACAAAAAGAACAAAATAAGATAGAGTAGTCGTTTTAGTTTTATCTTACCATTTGCTATCCCATTAGCACTGAAAACAATAGATAATAATAGAATTAAAAAATATACTGAACAATATTTCATGTCTTTACACTTGTATTAAAAAAGTTTTTCAGTTTGAAAGTATTTTTGATGATGAGGGTTTATTTATTTATTTATTTATTTATATAGGTATATTAAGTAATTATTATTCGCAAGATTTGTGATTACTGTTTAACTATTTTGCATAGGTGAAATTTTAATTTATTTATACAATTAGGCAAGGAATTTTCATTATTTATTTGGTTATTCAACAGAAATTTAAGAACGGGACAATCCTGTTTATTAAAACCATATGTGTAGATCAAAAGTTAAATCGACTGATTTCCGAATATATACTATTTAAAAATCTAATTTTTGGCCAAAAAAAGGTCTGACTTATAACTGATAAATTTATTATTTTCAATAAAAACAACTCCATTTTATTTAATCTCAAATGTGTTAAAAGTGTGCTTAAAATTATTTTAACCTCAATTTCAAACAAATAAGGAAACATAAATAGTGTGGGTAAATTGTTCGCAGTAACATAGCCCAAAAAAAGAAAAGAAGAAGAACATAAATAGTAAGATGACCTAAGTGCAACGTTTACCTACAATTTAGTTCACTCAGTATATTAAAATATTGCATATTTTCCAAAATCAGTCAATTTGAAATTTATAAGTCATTTTCTTTGGAAAGCTATGACAAATCAAATAAAATTGCTATTTAGACACAAAATTGCGTCTAAGTCAAATTAAAATTTTGATCGATACATTAGTTCATACACAGTACTAAAGATGGTGCTATAAATGTAGTAATTATTTTGGCGTTTTCCAGTGAACTGTTTCAGTGCGTTCTGAGCTCCGAGCAATTCCTCGGAGGTTCTGAGTGTATTCTAACTTTCCTCTTCTCCATATCGATGAACAAGGACACAAATATGCTCGGTGAATACCAATGAACTGGAGTGGGGTAGAATGCTTGTCAATAGGCTTGAAATGCGACTCTATGGGCGAAGACAGGTTATTTTTCATCTCACTCGGAAGTATTTATAACAACCATTTTCTATTTCACTTTGTTATTGTTTGATCCACCATTGAACAACAACAATGTGAAACAGGAAATGGTTATTTTAAATACTCCCGAGTGAGATGAGAAATAAAAATGGCTGCGCCCATAGAGTCGCATCTTGTTCTATTGATACAATATGCACATTTCCCTTCTACCCCACTCCAGTTCATTGGTGAATACTGCCAGTTTCATTAAAAAACGCTATTAACATTCGTTATTAAATATAACGTTGTATGAAAATATTCTAGTAGGATAACCTATGAAGACTAGAGAGAAGGAGGCGAATCGGCAATAGTCAAATTTCAAATTTCCGTCCTTCTTTTTATAAAGTTCGCGAAATTGACCGTAGTCGGCATGTTTAATGAGAGCGCAGTCTATTTTCTACGTAAGTCAATGTAAAATAAAGTGTTTTTTTAAAAAATTGATTAAAATAATTAAAATAATGTGAAAAAAAGTACCTGAGTACAATTAACATGAGTGACAAAAAACATCAAAGCAAGATTTACGTCGTTTCAGATTGTAAAACAGGATAAAAATCAAATGTAAAACTGAAGAAAACACAAGAAGAAATCAATTTAATGTCTTTTTAAAGCTTTTAATGTAAGTAAAATAATGTATTCATATCTAAATATAATATTTATTGTAAACTAGTCACAATATGTATCTTACGAAGTGTAGTTTATTTTATTATAAGTTTCTATAATATAAAATTTTACAGTTATAGATGCTGACTTACAAACAACAATAATTATGCATTAAATTTAATTTACCAGAAAAGAAAATTTATTTTTTATAGAGTCTTAATGTTAGATAAAGAGTTGCTACTATTATTTTTTTTTTGGATCTCAATTGTGTCATTGTAAATGTTTTTTTAAGGATACTAAACGTTTAGAACAGTGGCAGCATATATATCGTTCCTAGTGCCGATAAAGCACTTTCTAGAGAAGATGCTGTTTTATACTTTTTAGAAGATATCAAATATTATGAGACTGTTTTTACTGATGATACTGTTAGCAAAATAAAAAGGGGAAAGCTGAAATTAAAGGATGAGGTAATATCATGTACATTCCCAAATCTCCCTTTATACTTGTATTACAACAATAAAAAATCGGTTAACTGTGTTTTATTTTACTCTTAAAACCTATATATTGGTTCAATTAAAAAAAAATTGCCACAAAATTGTACTTATCAAATTTCAGCAATTAAAAAACCTTCTCGAATTTGGTCATACATACCTAATTTGTATTTAATATAGATAAAATTAAATTATTTATCAATTAAAACATGCAAGACTTATTTAGAAATAAATACAACAGTATGTTATGTGCTTTATTTAGCTGTAAACAAGTTTATTTTTATTATTTTGACAAAATTATGTATAATTCTCCTAAGACGCCATGTATTTTAAACAACGTATGCAGTACCAGCGCCCATGCCGTTAATTATAGAAGCTCAATTAGCATGCGTTTTTTGGAACCGTATTTTGAGTATGCCGATTCGTCTCCTTATTTCTAGTCTTCATAGGATAACCTTATGGAAAGATCATTGGATGATGATGGACAGAGAATGTAGAATTCTCGACTAATTGTTGTTTCAGAATAACGGAAATTAACGTAGCGCACTCATCCTTAGAATTAAAATTCGGCCCTGCATGATTTCGGTTTTGGTTTAGACGTGAAATAAGACTTTTTGCCATTAGAAGGTCACTGTTAGTCCAGTTGCTTTCCTATTTTGTGAGGTTTTGTTATTTTTAAACATTAATAAATCAACACGTAATGGAGCAAATTTTAAAATGTTTTGCACGGTTAAATAGAGAATAAAACCCCCTTTCAAATGAGCTATCACTCACCCCCCTATGCCATTTAAATTTTTCGAAAGGGTTGCTACCCTCCAGTAAGGGACGAAATTAAGGGTAAAACTAATCATGCAAAAATGTACTTTGTAGAAATCAAAAATCGACCTGTCTCGGCGATTTTCCTAACAAGACTCCAGTAACGAGTTAGTTAGGGGGGGTAAGACTTATGATGCTCACTGTATAGTACAAAATTAAACAAAAATATCACAATATTCATTTTTCCTTTAAAAACGTCCCAAAAAAATGTGAATATTTATTATTGGAGTTTACATCGTTATGCTAAAACAATACTAGAACAACTTAAATAATGTGGATTTTGACTATTTTGAGTTATGCAGATCATTATGATCTAAAAAAATGTTTTTCTGGTGCTATAGTCAGGTATAAAAATATTCATTTATTTAAACACAGTTGCAATATACATTTTATTTAGTTTTTAAGTTAAAACCTATTAGGACATCCTAAAATGACTTTTTTCGTTTGATGTGAGATTATTAATTATTCTACATTGTTGTTGGTGAAATAGGATATATTAAGATGTCTTACTGTTTTCTCTGATTATCTAAACAGTTAGAACAGTATACAAAGACTGTTATAACAAAAAAGAGATATGGGTACCTTTACTTAAACACACAATTAATCAGTTCAATTTTACGATAATTTAAAGCAGAAATCCAGAAAACTTTAAAAATGTGTTTAAATGTGTTTTTACTATAATAACAAGGACATAATTATTAAAAAAACTTGGCACATTAACATTGACTATAGGTTTTTATAATATATATTATACAAATCACAACGAACGAAAGTTAAGTACAATGATGACATTAAAAGTTGAGTTTCTCGAAATACTTTTTTTAAATTATCTCAGTACCTACCTAGTATTTTTCTAGCACAATGATATTATATGAATGTGCATTGTGTGATATCTTATATTTTAGGAATAAAATGATATATTTGACAAGGGGGGTAGCCATGTGTGAGTTGAGGTAATTTTAAGGTGAAGGGTGAGAAAAAGTCCTTTATATCTCACAAGGAAAGCCAATGTTTAATTGTTTAACAAAACATTGAGTGCGACCGGTTTCGAAGTGTCATCACTTCATCTTCGGGCTCGCCTAGTGGAAAGGAGAATATGTGATGTAAGGTGTGTTGGAAACAAACCGATATATAAAATAATAAAAAAGAGAAAACTCACCATACTCTCCATCCACTAGGGAATACTACAAAAACAAGTTTCATCAATTTTGGGTTGAAATAAATTGTAAAATGAACCGATTTACACGTAATAAAAAGTTAAAAATATTTGAAAAAACAAATATTACTATAATTGACTAATATTTGTTTTTTCAAATATTTTTAACTTTTTATTACGTGTAAATCGGTTCATTTTACAATTTATTTCAACCCAAAATTGATGAAACTTATTTTTGTAGTATTCCCTAGTGGACGGAGAGTATGGTGAGTTTTCTCTTTTTTATTATTTTATATATCGGTTTGTTTCCAACACACCTTACACCACGTATTCTCCTTTCCACTAGGCGAGCCTGAAGATGAAGTGATGACACTTCGAAACCAGTCGCACTCAATGTTTTGTTAAACAATTAAACATTGGCTTTCCTTGTGAGATATAAAGGACTTTTTCTCACCCTTCACCTTAAAAAAAAAAAAAAAATGATATATTTTTTTGCAGGTTTCTGTTAACAACGATTCCAAGAACTTTTGAAAATATTATTAAAACGGCCTTTGCAAATATAATTCTCAATTAAGAGCTTTTGATCTAACATAAAATTTTTATTCTCCATAAGGTTACAGCTTCCTAAGAAGAAAATTTAACAAGACTTACCAGACCCAAAATATCAAAATTTTACCAACCAATTGATGGTTCTACTGGTTTTCATAGGAAAATTCTCCTCGAAACTACTAAAAGAAAAGTGGCAGAGGCAACCGAAGAAGACAAAAAAGTCTTTTGCAAAACAAAAACTAGAAATTTGTTTAAGAATCTAATTATTGTTTGAAGTTTTACCATTAATAATTTTTGATAACGATTTAAGATTATGAAGTTCTATTATGTACGAGTATTTTACTCTTTGATAACCTATGTTTAAATTTTTATTAGGACCAAAATAAATTATAATTTTCATTTCAACTACAAAAACCCACATAATATTAAAAAGGGGAAAAACGTTAGATTAGTTATGTTCAGGAATAAACATTTATCTACTAAAAATATGTTACTTTTAGAAGGTATGTTATTAACTTTCTATTTGTACTTTATTATTAATTTATATCATTTTATTATCTGTTTTATTTTCAAATTGATTTTGATATTAATCTTATCTATTTATATATTTTTTATATTCATATATATGTTTTTTTATTGAAACAAACGTTTATTAGCTTATTAAATATAATGAATTCATGTTGTTTTATTATATGCTTGTATGAATGATTCCTTTTATTTCCTTTTAAAAATGAATTTCGAAGATAAAGCCGAAACGGTGAGTGAGAATAAAAAATTAGACGAAAGTGACGATATTTACTGAAGCTTTCATCTACACGCTCCTTTTTCTAGCCATCTACACCTGAGCCAGCAAGATTTGTCTTCCCTCCATCCTTACATTCTCCAGATTTACAGAGAAAACGCCGTTCTCTTTAACATATCCAAACCTTCTTTGACGGGGACTATACCACTACATTATCAGCTTTATTTGTTATCCCAAGCAGTTTAAATGCATTCGTAATTACCCATTCTGACCTCTTCTCTTGTAGATTCCGTACTCAGTTTCTTATTGTTAGTTACGTTTCCACGGTGTGTGTTATTATTATTATTATTATTATTATTATTATGTTGTTAAAGTTCCGACGTGACGTATCCTGTGGCTCCGACCCCACAGGGCGTTACGCGGATGGCCTATCGTTAAGACGATCACTCCTCGTGTCCGCTCGGTCAGTGATCGTCAGCCAAACTCATTTGCCTCAAAAGACGCATTGAACCGAGAACGACGGCTTTTTGCATGTTCATCACTAGATGTTCGAGCGATGCACGGCATGACGGTATTTTCCTCAGCTCTAGTAAGCTATTGTCCTTAGTCCCTCCAAGGACTACAAAATATACGGTGTACTCAGGATATAATCTGCGCAATTCGCCAAGCAGTTCTACATATTTGGCCCGCTTTTCCCTCTCCTTAAGTTCGATGTTTGTTTCTGCCGAAGCGGAAAACTCAATGACGTACATTGAGTTTTTTTGCTTGCCCAGCAAGACTATGTCGGGTTTATTCGCCTGAAGGCGTGTTGTAGTAGGAAAAGCCTTGTTCCAATAAATTCGGCAGTTATCATTTTCTACTACTCTCTCAATTTCCCCTGCAGCATAAGGTAGCACTATTGTTTCATCCATACCGTAGAAATGTCGCAGATGATAATATTCGCTCCGTGCGCGACAGCAGCGCCAATTCGTTTTGATACTAATGGAGGATTTCGGCGTATACTGACAAATGCAACTTTTAATAGAATTCGTAATTAAAAAGTATACATGTTAGTTTTAATAAAAGTATATGGATTTGTAAAACAAGTAAAACATTAATTTATTATTAATATATATTTTTATCGCTTAAATTAAAGAAAATTATGTATAATTGATAAAAATATATAATAAAATATAGGCAGGCAACAGTATTTACTGGAAAATGTATGAGAAGTTGCCTAAGTCTAATAAGTTTTCATTGAAGAATTAGTCTATTCTGTCAAAATACAAAAATACCATTTAATAATAGCGTGAAGTTAAAATGTATAAAAAAGGATCATTACTTATATATTCATTTTTGTTCGAAAGAAAACATAGAATGAATGATTAAAACTGATTTCCTATCAGTAAGTTACAAAATTGCGTTCCAACCACATATAATAATCAAAGGCAGAAATCTTGAAATCTAGTCCTTGCTGAATGAACATTTAAGAATAAGGGATATTAAAGAACATGGTAAAATGATAATCTATTGTTGATTTAAAACCTTTCAAGTTTCTGATGTCTACTATTTGCAGCATTACGGTTATTATTACAAAAATAAAGGTAATTTTCCTTCTTATTGTATATCTATCCATTCATTTCTTTGATTTAATTTCCACTTTGCTACTGAAATTTTTTATATAAGTTTCACTGTTTTTTTTTGCTAGTATTTGTACAATTTTCAACACAGTAACTCCGGTTGCTTATTGTATTGTTTTTACCTACTTTTTTTGAAAAAAAGTAAAATGTATACGTGTATTTGATATGCCAAAATTACAAAATATCCCCCTAAAATGCACGAATTATCCGCAGCTAGCGCTAGTATCGCTTTTGCTTCCCTTTCCATGACTTCGCACGGAGCGAATAGCACCCGAAGAGCCGCGTTGAGCCGGTAAATATAGCTAGAAACAGCATGCACAGGACAAGCTGACAATAAGTGCATAAGTGTTTCGGGATGCTGGCGACAGGTTCTACATCTTACGCCGACAACTTCATTATTATTATTTATTATTATTATTTTTATTATTATTATTATTATTATTATTATTATTATTATTATTATTATTATTATTATTATCATTATCATTATTATTATTATTATTATTATTATTATTATTATTATTATTATTATTATTATTATTATTATTATTATTATTATTATTATTATTATTATTATTATTATTATTATTATTATTATTATTATTATTATTATTATTATTATTATTATTATTATTATTATTATTATTATTATTATTATTATTATTATTATTATTATTATTATTATTATTATTATTATTATTATTATTATTATTATTATTATTATTATTATTATTATTATTATTATTATTATTATTATTATTATTATTATTATTATTATTATTATTATTATTATTATTATTATTATTATTATTATTATTATTATTATTATTATTATTATTATTATTATTATTATTATTATTATTATTATTATTATTATTATTATTATTATTATTATTATTATTATTATTATTATTATTATTATTATTATTATTATTATTATTATTATTATTATTATTATTATTATTATTATTATTATTATTATTATTATTATTATTATTATTATTATTATTAATATTATTATTATTATTATTATTATTATTATTATTATTATTATTATTATTATTATTATTATTATTATTATTATTATTATTATTATTATTATTATTATTATTATTATTATTATTATTATTATTATTATTATTATTATTATTATTATTATTATTATTATTATTATTATTATTATTATTATTATTATTATTATTATTATTATTATTATTATTATTTTTATTATTATTATTATTATTATTATTATTATTATTATTATTATTATTATTATTATTATTATTATTATTATTATTATTATTATTATTATTATTATTATTATTATTATTATTATTATTATTATTATTATTATTATTATTATTATTATTATTATTATTATTATTATTATTATTATTATTATTATTATTATTATTATTATTATTATTATTATTATTATTATTATTATTATTATTATTATTATTATTATTCTAAAATTAAAATAAAATACATGTTCTATTTTAAAAATATGTCAGGCAAAAATGTAACATCCTGTATATCCAAAAATATTTTTAAAATATGTATTTTTCAAATCCATATAATTTTTCTTTGAAACATGTTTGCGTGTCTTTAACACAAATTAAAATATTGAACAATTACGCACTAATGGGACATACACATGGGTAGATACACATAGCAGTCGTGTAAACTTAGAAATAAGATTTCCTATAAAGATAAAATATTATTCAGAAGCAGAAAGCCAAGTCATACAATGATGCCAGGTCATTCGGATTCAAATTACACCGGAATGCAATAAAGTTCCTTCCCTTTCCTGCATTTCACCATTGTATATTTCAACCACTTTAAAATAAAATTGTGAAATTATCGTATATATCGATAATCTGGCAACGTGGCCTAACACTTTTTCATACACAGGGAAAATAAATCGATAATTTTGTAGTTGGAACCAAGGAGACAAATATATATGAAAATCACGAAACAATAAAAGACGGCATACAGCTGTATCACTGATTCAAAAATTGGGTCCTCTAAACAATCATTTACATATTAAAACCATCTCTGAAACAGAGTAGCTACATTGTTTTTTATAATGACATCTTCTTAAAAATAGATGAACTACACAGTTACAGGAATTCATAGAAAATCTCTAAATTGACAAATAAATTTATCAATTATTTGTTAATCGTATTTCCACTTAGATTTAAAAAATACGCAATAAAATTTAAAAATATTTTGGCGGGATACTTGGAAAAATATGTAAAATGAAATCTCCTACTTTTTAGCTCTGGTTTTAAAACCACTTTTTATGATTTTTTTTACATTCATTGTACAAACAGGACAAATAAAAAATAGTAAATTTCATTCTCCAAACCTTATTCTTTAAGATGGTAGAAGATTAATTTTAATGTATTTAGCGGGATTTAAATGCAACCGGAAATGGTGAACCCTTGCTTCTTTAATGAAAAATACAGTCATACTGCGGCCTTAAAGCAGAATATGATTGGAACAAGCAAAATAAAAGAAGTCATATGAAAGTTATAAATAAACGTGGAATATATTTTTTTATTTAAAAATAATATGGCTAGATAACAATATATTTTCATTTTATTTTATATAAATTAGTTTTCCCTTGTATAAGAGGCTGTAGCTCTACACTCCTTACAGACAAGCCACTGATGATTATTCACATCTGAAATCTAGATTTAGAATTGGTAGTAAATTAGGTTATTATAAAAATATCTCGAATTTTCTTTGAGGTTTTATAAATATGCTAATTATTATTCTTGTTGGGTACAATTTGACATAAAAAAAAACTTTTATCCAATTGGTGGAATCAATTTAATCACTTCTTGAGAATGGAGTGTTGTATATTTTATCAAGAAATTAATAAGAATTAACATTGACGGCGACAATTTAATTGGTAGCGCTAGGTGGCGTTGTCATCTTACTTTAGACGAATCAATAATCGATAGGTTTCAAAATATTTACTAATCATTTCTTGCACTATTGATTAAATGAAATTTAAAAAAATAATAAGGAATAACACGGAATAAAACATTTTCGTCTCTGATAAAGATTTGATTATCAGGAATTTGCATGAAATATTTAATATGTGTAATGCAATATTTATTTATGCAATGAGTTAAATTTACATTTTAACCTTATTTACTTTAAAGCCATTATTAATTATACCAGCATAAAAATGCATAAATTTATTATATTTTTTATTTAAATACCAAATTAAATATAAATCTAAAAATATTGCACAAAGTACCGACTATAATATGAAAAAAAGAATTTTTTTTAATTTTAATAAACTACGATATAATAAAAACATCAACGTTTGGTAGTTTATTTGAGTTCGAACAGACCTATGTCACTCCCTGGGCGGGAAAAAGACGCGCATGTTTTACTGCGCTTACGTTTTCGGGATATGATCTATCACTTGTCATAAAGCCGGTTAAAAACTCGCTACCATGCGCAGGCAACTCATATTTCGTACACAAATAGAAACTTTTGTTTACATTTTATCGAAGTAGTTTTTGTAATACATTCACAGCTTGAAAACGAAAAATTCGTTAATTTGATAGTGGATTGAAAATACACTTCAGTGTGTGTTTTATCCTTATTGTTACGTAATATTGCTCGTTTTATTTAAGGACATTGGAATAAATAGAGTACTAGAAGTAATCAAGCTAAAAAGGTGTGTTTTAAAAAGAAAATACATTGCATTCGACTGATTTAAGTTTAATATGTTTTCGTGAAGTATTTCCAAAATGCTAGTTACTTGAATGGTTGTAAATTGTAAGTGAATAAGTGATAGAAACTGATCCAGTGCTTTGTGCTTCCTTGTTTTTTTTTGTTGGTGTCCCAGCTCAGTATTCCTAGCCAGCAGTAGTAGCAAAAACATTAATATTTTCTACCTTCAACCCATTTATATGTACATGATTTATCAACTAAAAGCCGAATACAATATTTTTCTGCAAAATGTAAACAATGCTACAAGGAAAATTGCTCATATATAAATTCAACAATTAAATCAAAATATAATATTTTTAAAGGACTTATATCAACTATTATGTTAATTATAAATATTTGTAACCAAATAATAGTTGTTTATTAATAAACCTGTTGCTACTCCGAAGAATATATTGTTTATTGTTATCAGGTATCAAAAATATGTGTACCTATAGAAATTTGTTGAAATATGTTCCATTGCTCTTAATATTTTTAATAGGTTCTTATTATGGTTGGAAATAAAAATCAACATTTTTTTATCCATCTATTTAACACTTATAAACATATGAAAATTTTAGGTTGTAAGGATACGTACCCTCTTAATTTTTTTACATTAGATACAAGTCCTGTGATGTTACACTAAATCGTGAATATGAGGTAAAGTTGCAAAGCCTACACAGAACACAAGGCTAATAACCGTAGCAGTTGATGAAAAAAATAACGAACAGTTTAGATGAAAAGTGAAAAGCAACGTTTTTTCCCGAGAACATTAAAAAAATGGTATTGATAGGTGGGCCTTTTCATGATCGCTTCTCCCTCCTGGAGGTAGGTCCTAGAGGTCCCAATCCGACACGACTTTTAATCGCAAATAGATTGAATCTAATAGAATCAGATTGCAGATGTGATTACGAAAAATAATTTCAGAAATTTGCATTCAATATTGTAATCATTCATCATTAATTTTACTGATATAAAAATAAAGTTAAGTTGTGGATATTAAAAACTGATAGAACTGTATTTAGCAATATCGTTAATAATGATTAATAAATATTTTTATAGGTACCCTAAAAATATAATTACTAACCATAGCATTATCTATCTATCTATCTATCTATTTATTATCTATCTATCTATCTATCTATCTATCTATCTATCTATCTATCTATCTATCTATCTATCTATCTATCTATCTATCTATCTATCTATCTATCTATCTATCTATCTATCTATCTATCTATCTATCTATCTATCTATCTATCTATCTATCTATCTATCTATCTATCTATCTATCTATCTATCTATCTATCTATCTATCTATCTATTTATCTATCTATCTATCTTTTTTTTTTTTTTTTTTTTTTTTTGTCGGGTGAGGAACATTTTATATGCCGGCCCCTGCGCTTGGGATCTGATGTTAAATCTATCGCGACAGGGAGTGTGGGACTACAAGGCTCTCTGGGTGCAAGTCCCTGTTTACCCACTAAACCTCACCTCATATCCCTACCTTCCTTTTCTGGAATCGCTCTCGCATTACTTCGGAAAAGGATATTGTCTTTGCATGCCTATCTTTTGTTATCACATGGTTACATCGTTATCGTTAGCAGTCGTTCGTCTAATGCTTTCTGCTTCATTATCCCTTGTATCATTTCTGCTATTGCATTCCAGTTTTCTTCAGTGCGAAGCAGAAGTTCCGCCACGTTGTCTGTTGTAATCTCCGTTCCGCACTTTACGGTTGCAATTCTTCTTAATTCTGTCCATCTGGCACACTCAAAGATTGTATGCATTGCTGTATCAGTTACTGTTTTGGGCTTTTTTTATTCTTAGTAGGTATTTTCCAAATATGCCGTGACCAGTTAATGCCTGGGTCAGGTAGTAGTCTACCTGGCCCCATTTTCTTTCATGCCATCTTCTTACATCTCGTATAAAGGTTTTTGTCCAGTTGTCGGTATTGTCCCAGATATTCTGCCATTTTCTCATGACTAGTATTCTTGCTTCCATTTTGTAAGCGCTTCCCCTTTCATATACGTCTATTCTTTCTTCAACACTCAGTTTAATTGGTAGAATTCCCGCTATGACCAGTATTGCTTGCGTAGGTACTGTTCTATAGGCTGATGTTATTCGTATTGCCATTTTCCTGTTGATTCTTTCTAGTATATTTTCGTATTTTTTGAATTTAAGCGCTATGCTCCATATAGGTGCACCGTATAGAATTATTGACGTCGTTGCTGTCATCAAAACCTTCCTCTTGCTAGATCTAGGTCACCCTACATTAGCTGTAATTCTTGTCAAATCATTTAAGACTTTGTTGGCTTTTTCGCAGGTCTTTATAATGTGAGTTTTCATTGTCATTCCAGCATCTATGTGTACGGCCATATACTTTATGTCCTGCTTAATACCGATTTCTTTTCCATCTACATTAAGTTGCAGATCTGAGATTCTTCTTTCTCCTGCCAACGCTACCGATTCCGTTTTTGTCACCTCTACTTTGAGTCCTAGCTCCGTTAGTTCATCAATGATTTGTTCAACAGCATATTGTGCAGTCGTCTCCAATAGGTCTCTAGTTCTTGTTTTTATAATAATTACAAGGTCATCTGCATAGGCTATTAGTTTTACTGCTTTACCACAGTCCATTCTTAAAATTTGATCATAAAATACATTCCAAAGAATAGGCCCCAGGACTGAGCCTTGTGGTACTCCTGATGTAATCTGAACTAGTTCGCCGTCTTCTTTCTGTATGTATCTGTT